>OMNN01053539.1:10484-24538 GCA_900302755.1 Chromis chromis
TTGTTTTCCAGTATTAATCTTACATATAGGCACTTGGAAAAATGTTGTCTGTTATAGACTTTTTCAATTTTTGCAAAACAAGTAATCAAAGGAAGTCATCTTTAGTTCTTTTCCTTTTTTATGATGTATGGCATTATAACTTACAGTGTAGTACTGCACTGAACACATTCTGGGTTCTCTTTACTTCTAGCCATGTCTGTGCTGTTTCCATAGAGGTGCAGGACTTTATATTGCAGTAAAAACCAGTTTCAGTTCAGAGGATTAAACACTTCATTTGACCTGAACAGCTGAACAGATGAGAGCAACAACATCCTTCGTGTTTGCTGGAGGCAGAAACTTAGCAACAGCATCTGCAGCCCTTCATTTAACCTCTCAGTTACAGACGCCTGATGCTCTGGACATCACTTCCGTCCATCCTGTTGCTCAGGTTTGGACTCAGATTCATTTGGACTTGGCACGATTTGTTTGTTTTACGTGAGCATCTTTGTATTTGGATATATATATACACATGTTGCAGCAGCTTCCAATACGATATGCAAAAATGTCATATTGGGATTATTTAGACAGATACTGCGATTGCAATATGATGGTTATGGTTATTTTATGTATTTCTTTTCCACAAAAAATAGAAAAATTATGTGATTTCTGCTGTGGTCTGTACCAAAGATTCATGTTACATGTTACATCTGGAGAGTATGATTTGTAGTCTGAGGCATCTCTTCAGCACCGCAATGCTTCATCTATAATGGTTTGTTGTGACACATTTGACCTTCATCAAAAAATTGCAGTTCCTGTGATTTGGATATTGCAATTGGCCATATTGCAATAAAATTTAAATAACTGTTCATCTGTTCCAGTATTCCATTTTTGCACTGTATTATAAAAACAATAAGCTAACTCAAGCTAATTCATACAGCCAGTCAATTTTATTACAGATCTTTATTTAATGAAGGGCAACAAAAATAGGAGATATCATCCTCATAGACTGAGTTACAGTGTCCGTAACAATTTCTGAACATACCTAAACTGCTTCAATGTTTATGCTGTTTCTGCATATGAGTAAAAAACACATGGTTTATGTACCTGACCTCAAACCGATCTGTTTAATCTGGGACGCTGGCCGCCCCTAATCTGCTGTTTAAAGGGATCCCATGTGAGGTGGCACACTTGTGTCCCTGTGAAGTTTGGTGTCACTGCTGGTGACCCCTGCAAAGACAAAGCATGTGGAAAAGCCCGGTTTCTCCTCATTAATATTCAATCTCATCACAGGCTCCACCCACGTAGGCGTTGGTGACATCTGGTGAGTTGTGGACTGACATCACTGAACCAAGCCTCCTTTTTAATCAGCTGTGTTTTTATTCAAATATCTGCCACCTCAGCCTCTGTCGACTTTGATTTATTATTTTATTTATGTATAATTTAAGTTTTTTCCGATGTAAGAAGTTTTAAATCCAAGTACAGATCACCAGTAAAACACTAATAGGTCCCATTTTTAACAGAGGTCAGGAAAAGGTCGCTTTCTTGCTAATAGATGAGAAGATTGACTCCACTTTCATGTCTGTACAGTCAATGTGACGCTACATTGAGCAGCTGTTAGCTTGGTTTAATATTAAGACCTGAGAGAAGAGGAAATAACAGATCTTACTCAGTCTAAAGAAATAAATCCACCCACCAGCAACTGTAAAGCTCACTTATTAATAATTAATGTCATGACTTCCTGGAGCATTTGTTGGTTGTCGGACAAACTCACAGTGAAACCAAACTCCAGGATCCCTTCAGTAAAACCACAATATATTGAACTGTTTGTAGTGGTTAAACATTCAAGATAAATTCCGTTAAAGAGCCCATTTTAAGCTTTTTGGGTTCTTCTCTTTCCTTTAGTGTGTTACAGCTTTTTTTGTGCATGTAAAAGCATTGCAGATATACAAAGCCTCCTTACCTGCCTGAAACGCCTTGTATGAAGCCCAGGCTTTTGTTCTGTTACATATCTATGTCACCATGTAACACATTTGCATAATGCCTGTCTAGCAGGTAGTTGAATATGCCATCAAATGAGCAGCTGCCTTGCTGTCTCCATACTCCAAACACACCAACTGTGCATGTACCACGAAAACAAATGGTGCTCAAAGCAAACGTTTGTTATGAGGAGAGACTGTAAGAAGAGATTTTCGGTGAGCTACACCTTTATAATTCCTCATTAAGAGAATTACTATAGTCGGTGCAGGACTTTGGGGGTGATTTGATTTGTAGACACTTTCTGTGTCAATACAACTGATCATTGCAGATCGATTGTAGTATGAATCGAACTATGTGCCCGACTGCTTCCAAAGTCTGCATTGTTCTCGTACAAACCATGAATTGGCCCTAATGCTCTCATACATCAGTCTTCCCATCTAATTCTTGGAGGGAAACCAAAGATGTGTTGAACTATTTCTTTAATGTTGAAGGACCTTATTACTGAAATGCACCAACATACTGTGTGACTTTAAACCCAGCTTTGTGTAGGAAAAGCCTAAGTTCCTAATAACCTAGAGTGATGTTCTGATCTGTTAGCACTAAGCGAGCTGCTTTTTAACGCCTTCAGCGTCTTACTCCATATCTCGCAATCCTCTTGTTCGTGATTAGAGGGTCTGCAGAGCCGCGCCGAAGCTTTGGACCCACAGACTTGCTGCTGGATTTCCATCGAGGCCTGCCAGGGCGGGATAAACTCGCAGTGATGTCACTCTGCCTCGGCTACAAAGTTGATGTGATTACCATCTTAGAAATCACTGTCAGACTGCGGAGACCAAATTACCGGGCTTGTTCCCTCGGCTTCTCTCTCTCACATGAACAACCCTTCCCCTCTCTCTCTTCCTCGTCTCTCAGCGAGCGTTCCTGTGGAGCCAGGTTCACCCTGCTGCGATATCATGCCCACTGGAGCCAAACTAATCACCGTCACTTCCCAGGATCATTCCCACACTGTGTGAGCCCTTCATTCAGACGTAGGACTGTCTCCCCTGCTTAAGTCAGAAAAGTGGGAAAAAAAAGATACATTTTCCTGAAGTTTGCTGAAGTTTTTTTTTCTTCTTCCTCGCTGTCCAATAGCTTCTTTTTCTATTTTGCTCTGTCTCGTGAAGCCCCCGTGTGCCAATTAAAATCCCCTTATCTTCCCGTGCCTCCTCTTCAAAGGGAGCTTATGCTGCACACACGGAACCGCAGGAGCTATTCGAGTGGCTTGTGTACGAGATTTCGGTGGCTCTAAAAGCATTGTTGGCTTTAGTATCCACTCACATTCCTGCAGCTCTCTCGAAACGGCCTTCTGACCACACAAGAAGAGCTCGCGCAGAAGAGACGGAGGAGTTTGCCAGTTATCAAATATTTACTGTTTGCTCGGTTATCCTGATGCTTGTGTGTCGGCACGGCGTGGAGATCTGAGGCATCAGGAAGCAGATTAATGAACCTCTTGACGATGTTTTGGCTCTCGGAAGTCAAGGAATTAGAGTTTAATTTACAGTTGCTGATTAGCGAAGCCCGGAGATATTGTTCGGGGGCTCGAGGACGAAACCGAGCACACAAACAATTCCAATGAGTCCCTTCCCTGAAGATAAAAGCTCATTTGATGGGAGGGGCCGACGGTCACGCATAACTGAGTGGCGGCTGCTGGGTCTGGGGTCTTTCACATGTGGAGAAAGGACATCTTCTACCCCCTCGTCCCCACCCCCCCACACACACACATACACACACACTCTGAATTACACATATACACATTTCTTCCTGTGCTTCATCTGGAAGGAGCCTAATGCTGGGGTTTGGTGGAGCCTCCCCCCACTTTTTTAAATCATGCCTTCCCCAGAGTCTATGTAGCTGCCACTTTTTTGGCCCCAAAACTGGAGATTGAATGGAAAATTTTAAGTCACTTGGCCTCATTTTTGCAGTGGATCGGAAAGTGTTTCATTTTAAGATTTGTTTGTAGATTGAAGGAAAACCTTGAGAATAAATGCAAATATGTAACCATCGTCATTCCCAAGAGTTTGAAGCACATGCAACCAATTTTCAATAACTTTTTGGATTGGTTCGGTGTATAAAATGACAGAAAATGGTGAAAAAAAACTTCAGTTTATAGTTTTATAAAACAGAGAAAGGCAGCAAATCCTCACACTGAAGGAGCTGACAGAAGGAAACTTAAGTATTTGCTTGAAAAAAATCCTCTTGGATCCATGCTTTTTCAAAATAAGAGCCTTTTTTTGTCAGTCAGCTGACTGATCAGTCATTTCAGCTCTAATCTTTTGCATTTTAAAGATTCGCGCATAAGTAGTCTGAACTAAATTATCAAAATGAGTTTGAAGCGCTTGAAAAAAAAAACAGTGATACTCAGTTTATGGTTATATAAAGCAAAGAAAGGTAGCACATCCTCACATTGAAGTAGCTGAAACAAGGAAACTTGGCTATTGGATCCATGCTTTTTCATGGTGCTGCTAACGGATCAGTCATTTCAGCTCTAATCTCTTGCATTTTGAAGAATCTCCCATAAGTAGATGCACTTACAACGCCTGTATATCTTCCAGTGTCATTTTGTACAGCTGCCAGTTATCCATTATTACCGTTTTGAGTTTCACAGTGAGTTTGTGGTGCAGTATTTGATATATTTGGTGACAAATAAATATGATTTAAATCACAGGGCGTGCAGCGTGTTGCAGGGAAACTAGGACAGAGCTGTAATGCGATACATCTAGATGGGTTTAAACACTGGATTTTTACAGTGGGTAAACACTCCAGCAAGATCCAGGCAGACGTTAGTAATCATATCATGATGGAAGGTCAGTCAAAATTACATCTGTCCTTTAAAAAAACACTCATTATGAAATTAAAGTGGGTGTAATTGTGCCCAGATTGTCCTAAGCTGCTACTTTGCAGAACCTGCCTGTAGTTTAGTCTATAGGGTTGCTCTCTCTCAGACAAGTTGCTGGAGATTTCATGAGGCAGAAGGAGACGAGGAAACTCCGGGAAGGATTAGTTTAGTTCGGATTGGAGCTGACAAACCTCCAGAGCCGCTGTGTTGCCGGGCAGGGCGAGCTAAAGCTGCCTGCTTGTATTTATGCTGGCCCAGTATTTGTGCTGAGGGAGACAGATAATCATGCCGTAACTACGCATGGAGTGAAATCTGAACTCTAATGCTGTCTTTGCAGAGCAGTTTCCTCTAGAATGAAACGGAGGAAAATGTGCTGATTCACAGTGTTTTGTGTTTTTTAGATATGTTTATAGTGCGGACAGATGGACAGTCTAGCAGTGAAAGTGCTCACGTGATGATCCACTTAGGGGGCTGTTTACTTAACAAATTATGTCCGTAAATGGGGAAGGCCGATGAAAAGGGGGGGAAGACAATGAAATCATCTTGCCCTGCCGGCTTCAGTATTGAGGTCGGGCCTGTTTTGAGCAGCCCTCCTCTCCCCCGCTGCTCCCCCACAGCAGAGGGACGAGCAGGACTCAACGCAGTAACAATGCAGAGCTGCTCCATTGGCCGGCGGACCACGCACTTCTGGCCAATGGCAGCACGCGCAGATTATACTGTATTTAGTTCCCCCAAGAGAGCGCCAGCACCTATTCACAGTGTTTTATTTGAACTGAAGCAGCTCAGGCCTCAACTGAAAACGTGTGCAGCTGCAATCTCATCTCGGCCAAATGTAATCAGTGTGGTTTTGTTAAAATCACCAATCAAACACACTTTTAAGGTGCAGGGAAATGTAATCTCAATCAGCTGATAATGAACTGTCAGCTCGCTATTGATAACCCGCTGACATTTCACAGCGAGATCAGAAGAAGCCGCTCGGATGTTTAAACTCCGCTGTACTGATGTCATGTTAGTTTTTTTTACTCCGGCTCACGGTTACATAATGTTGAGCATGTCAGGCAGGGCCGGGCCCGTGGTGACTTCATCGCCTCTTGGCAGAGCAGTTCCCACTTCTGAGGTATTTTCTGGGGAGTTGTATGTGTTTTTGAAACATGAGAGCTGCTGGGAATGGCCAGCTTGTAGGGAAAATAGCCTCTAATTGATGAACACAACCCTGATCCGCTGCTTTAGTAACCTCATAGTGTTGAAGAATTCAGGTAATCCTTTGGAAAAGAGAGCGAGGTGCAGCCTGAGAGTAAAATAAATGTGTATGACTCCATGTGAGGATCAGAAGATTGCATGAAAATGACCAAATACTGGTCAAGGTTATGTGTTAATGTGATTTTTATCAGGTAAAATATATTATGTCAGCGAGAATCAGTGTGTATTCTGGTTCAACAACCATTGTGATATAAAAAACAAGGGTTCCCATTATTAAAAAGCAAAGCAATGCTGTGTTTTTCTCACCATAGTGTTTAGTGTACTTGAATTCCATTCTGAATCGGAACAAGAGCTTCCACTTAAATTTGATAACGCAAGTTGCTGAACTGCCTCCTTTATCTTTGCTCACATATTTTGCTCTCCACTATGTTAAAACTTGTTAGGCAACAACAGTTTACCACACAGATGGAATGTAAGCTGCCATTTTATCATAAAAAAGAATCAAGAGAAACCCGGAGGTGAAAGGTTGATCCATAATAACGGCCTTTCAGTGTGGAAAAGGTGTTTTTCAATGTGATATTCTTCACTATATGAGCACACAGTTACACCCAGACGCATAAATCCACATGTTGAATATCCCCTCAGGTGGTTTTCAGGAGCAGACTTTGGCAGGAATTCTCAGAAGTACTTGGATCTGAATTCCCAGCATTGAAGGTGAAAGCACAAAACCTATATGAAAACTGTGGATTGCGTCATAAGAGGCTGGCATATTGAGTTTCATTCCTGCCCCTTTATGGGTTCAATCTGTGAGCACCCCAGTTTTCATAGACTTTGTTCGCGGCTTCCTGAGGCTCTTTTCACCTCTGATGCAAACCCTCAACCTTTTTCTCTGCAAACAAAAGAGTTGTGGGCCATGGAGCAGCTTGTACTCTGGTGAGGAAAAAAATTAAAGGAAGCAGAGATTTTTCCAAGACCTTAAACAACTACTTTCCTCTGCGGTTTTCACCCGGCATTAAACAGCTGTGATTCCTCTGGATATGGAAATGTTTCATATGTAATGATGCTGGTTCAGATGAATGGAAAAGTCAGTTTGTGAACTTTGTAATGCTGCTCAGACTTTACTGTGAGCCGCCTGCACAGATAGAGCATTAAATCTCACAGTAAAACGATGCAGGAGAGTGTTGACAGATGGACATAAAGCAACAGCACAAACAGATTGTGTTGGTTCCGGACTGCAGCACGGTCCCAGTGTTTTCTCTGCTCAAATAACAACTGGAATACTCTGCGATCAAAGAGATCAATGGGGAGAGGTCAGATCTTTGTTTCCCTGGCCGGACCAGCGTGCACAAAACAGAACCATCTGGGAAACGGCCTGCGTCAACACAGTACAACCTGAACCACAACCCACTCGGAGGGCTCATCCCTGCTTCACAGAGTTTCCTGCTTTGCGGTCCCTCTTGTTGTTCCGACCCGACTCTGCTCCAAGCTGAACATCTTGAACAATGTTGAAACTAGGAATCGTCTCAGTATTGTGACATGGCCTCCTTGCAGCCAGAGTTTTGCCCTTTGGCTCGGCTTGTGCTGCAGAAATCTGCGGTTAGCCTGCTGCTGAGCGGTGCAGGCGCTGCCCGGTCGGCGTTAAATCCCGAGCCAAGGGATTCATTATAACACAGTGTGTGTTTTATGAGAATTCAGCTGTTTGTCAACAGAATGCCGTGTGGGCGAGAGATGTAAATTTGCAGTGCCCTTAAGTGGTGGTTTACACATTTGGGCTAATGTGTGAACGGTACACAAAGCAGCCACACATTGAGCCGCAAGAAAAAAAAAGTCTGAGAGGTCCAGCAAGACTTTGTTTGAGCACAAAGATAATACAGAGCAGAGCTTAAGAAGTTGGAGAAAGTAATGAAGAAATTCCACTCTCCCTGCTGATCCCCTCCACAACTCTGCCTTTTGTAGATGCCCTCCTTTCCCTTTTCTTGGCCTCCTCTGCCTGGTTTGTCCTAATGCCTGTGCTATGGGAAGGGACAGGCAGAGCTCCTGGGAGCATCCTGCAGGCCCATGGGAAGGCGTGCTCCCACTGTTATCTATATAAGGTAAAAAATCCTCAGGTCATAGAGAGAGAGAGAGAGAGAGAGAGAGAGGCAGCGACTGATCGGCAGATAGAAGAAAAATGAAACACAAACAGGAGTTGTGAGGCCCACCTTTGATGTGCACATACACAGATCCTCCTGTTCATGAAGGATCAGCCTCATCGGCTGACATGCAGAGAGGAATCACTCTGAAAGCCTTTCTCACACTCACATGGACATTTTCTCTTTGTTGTCATAACTTTTTTAAATCTAGCGGACTCTCCTCATCTCCACTGTGGTTTGTTATTAAGAGGGAAACTTGACCTTTTTATCCCCTTTAACTTTAGAGTTGTCACTTCCTCTGTTGCAGATCGTCTATTCTCATCTGCAGCTGTCTCTTGTGTTGAGTCATTCATCCACAAACTTGCTAATTTCTCTTTTTGCGTGAGTAGCTTAATGCATGAACTTTAACAGATTATGTTGCTCTGAAGCTGCACTAATCACTATATTTTTAACATAAGGTGAATCGACTACATGTAATGTGAAAAAGTGTTATTTCTAGGGATAAACTCACAAAAATTTCCTGTGCACCTTCTGTCAGCTCTGCAGAGCATTTTGGCATCTTTAATCTCACTGTTCTAGTTGAAAAACCGGCAAGCTGGTGAACAAAGTGGAGCATTTAGCTGCTAAAAAGATAGATGTTTTCCTCAGGAGATGGTGGAGAACACAACGGAGCTAAAAGAGCAGGAATATTGGGCTCGCCTTTACAAAGGGCCAGAAGGTGACATCATTTTGCTTCATATCTACAGGATATGTAAGTGAGCAACTGTTTATCGAATTTGTCATATAAACCTAAACCAATGATAATATGTCCATAGCCGTGTTTACATAAGATATATTTTTTGCGCATTTTCGTAAGTATTGTGTTAGTAAAGTCAATGGAAATGGCAAAATTTTGGAAAAAAAATGCCCAATTTTGCAAAAATGTTATTAGGCTTATTTGTTTTTGACTTTTTAGAAAAACAGTTGGTGCATTTGATGGAACATGGAAGTGCATTTTTTTTAAATAGGTACTAATATGGCAAGCATTGATGACATGATGGATCAGGTGTTCTTTTGTTTTTTGTTTTTTGCAACATCTCAAAAGTTTGCTTCAAATATACATGACAGTTATACAGAAACACTGCTACTGATTCCATTTCCACCAAGTGGCGATATCTGTTACTGCTGCTTTAAATGTGCTAAAAACTACCATCATTGTTCTTATTTGAGATGAAGTGTATCCGAGAGGACTTTCTGCTGCAATGTAGGATTTAGATATTGATGGTGCCTTTCACCGAGCGAACACTGTTTAATCAGAACATGCTGGAGAAAATGAGGAAAGTTTCATTGCATTTTCATCAAACATTCTCTGGATTAGATAGAGCTCAGTTTGCCAGAACTGTAAACAAAAGGCGCAGGAACGTCAGACTCCAAATGAAATACTACACCTCTGGGAATACCAACCTCAGGAAACTCTATATGCTCTCTCTATAAAATACAATGCAGCTGCTCAGATTGGGTTCACCGCTTCGGGAGGACTTGAATCTCAGGCTTCCGGTTGACTTCTGATATTTAGGCAGGCAGGGCGGCCATAATGCCAGAGGGCCGTGTTAAAAGGATACCCAGTTGCTTGTGTGGGGGGGTTCAGTTTCCCTGTATGACGGTTTAGACTGACAGCATCACTCTCAAACACCGAAGGCCTTCGTGGAACTAGAGCCGCTGCCTCAGCAACTTCATGAAAGCGCCTCCAGCTGAAACATGTAACTACAGTGGAGCGTTGGTAGCATTTGTGTAGCGTTCATGACTCTAAACCCTCCTCTGATAATATGAGAAGTGTTTACAATGGCATGAAGCTGGCAGGTGGATCCTCACAGGTTCCACAAGGTTCACGATTTGTATTTCATTCACCTTTTCACTTTAAACCCACCATCAGTCAACGTGACCCCAGTTATTTATACATATAGAGTAGTTTCATTTTCTTTTCTTTTTTTTTTTAAAGATTTATTTTTGGCTTTCTGCCTTTATTCGATAGGACAGTGGACAGAGTCGGAAACAGGAGAGAGTGGGGAAGGACATGCGGTAAATGCCCGAGGTCAGACTCGAACCTGGGTCAGCCGCCACATCTCGGCATGTGGGTCACCACCAGGCCATCAGGGCACCCTCATACTGGACTTTAAGCAACTTTGATCCTGTGTCTCTTCACTTTTCCTCCAGACTCTGGGACCTTGATTTACAAAAGAAATGCAGGAACGCTTGTATATGCACAGCCAACCAAGGTAGGAAAAAGCAGCACATTGTCACCCTTACGTATTTCTGCTTGTAAAATTGTCTTATATGGTTAAACTCTAAGGGCTTCAGTAGAAAACAATAGGAGGATAAGGATAAGAGACACTCCTTTCAGGACAGCAATGTTCACATTTTGAACAGAAAAGACAGATGGTTTGAGAGAGGAGTGAAGAATTGATCTCTGTTAAACTGGACCAGCCATCTCTTAACAGAGGGAGTCTGCAGCCCCACTTACCAGGTACTTATAACACAGTCTTGATGCCTCTCACTGAAGGTTTCCCCATCTTTAACACCTTGAGTCCTTGACCTGACAGTTTCACAATGATTCACATCTCGAGACACAGGAGTCTTGGGTTAATAATGGACCATTAGCCATGTGACTTTGGGGTGACAATGTATATCTGGGACTCCCCATCAGTCAGCCAGAGCTGAAGAAGCCTCTTGGATGAGAAGTGGAATGACTTCAAGAACCAAAAAGCGAAGTCCAGTTGCCTTCTACTGAAACTCATACAATTGCCATGACATGGATGACTGAGAATCTACACAGAAACATGAAATTAAATAACTGTTTCAATTTTTTTTATGTAAAAAAAACTAATCAATTGGTGAACTGCTCTTGCACTCTAAATCTCTGTATAAAAAGTAAGATTTATTTATCTAAAAAAAGAGAGCTTTACAAGAAGACAGCAACCATCTGCACTCTCACTAGCATTTCAGCTGTCCTGTCTTTGATTGTCTCTCCATTTTCTAAATCTTAAAGTCTGAACAAATTCCCAAATGCTAGTTGAAATATGGTGGGTGCATACCAAGAAGACAAAAGTAAGAACTCTCATAACTGCGAGCTAAATATACCCTCTTGTTGATGGATAAAAACCAAATCAGCCGCACTTGAAATGTTCCCTCTTCTTTCAGCAATTCCCTTTGTCCTGTTTGCAATTTTGTTTCCTCCATCAGCCCAGACATCATTAGTTTGAAAAACTGCACAAGGACAATTGCAGCCTGTTCCGCTGATTCAGATGGAGAAGTGGAAATGGACCAAGGAACTGAATATGCTGAGTAAAAACAACAAACAGAAAACAGTTCAAACACTGAAGAAGTGAGCAGACTTGAGTAATTACAGCATGTTATTGATTAGATGCATTGGCAGAAATACAAAGGTCATTATTCTTTTTAGAATAGAATCACTGTAAGGATCCAACATAAACATTTGGAAGAAAGCAAAGAAAGGAAAACAACTTATAAGTATTCAAGGATTCAAGGTTCTTTATTGTCATACCAGCACACATGTACATATGAGATGGCACGAAATTGGCACTGGTCCTGGTTATAAGTCCAAAAGTAATAATAAATATATAAAAATAAGAAAAAGAAAGAAAAAAAGATAGGTGATATGCAAGCAATAAAACCAATATATACAAGTGTTTACCAGTGGTAAACAAATAAATATGTATGGGAGGCAAAGCTGTGCTGTGAGGTAGATTAAAAAGTTGCAGGTAGGTAGGTCATAGTTGTAAGGCTACAGAGCACCATCAGAGTTCAACAGTCTAACAGCTTCTGGAAAGAAGCTGTTCCTCAGTCTGGTGGTCCTGCTCTGGATGCTCCG
Organism: Chromis chromis; assembly: GCA_900302755.1. Taxonomy (NCBI): domain Eukaryota; kingdom Metazoa; phylum Chordata; class Actinopteri; family Pomacentridae; genus Chromis; species Chromis chromis. The sequence goes on from OMNN01053539.1 coordinate 22,513, forward strand.
CAGCCTCCTGCCTGAGGGAAAAGGGGCACAGAGTGAGTGTGCAGGGTGGGTGGAGTCCTTCATGATGCAGGAGGTTGTTTTCTCTGCACCAACCCTCGTAATGCTCCATCTCCTCTCTGTATTTGGACTCGTTGTTGGTGATGCGTCCCACCACTGCTGTGTCGTCCGCGAACTTCACTATATGACAGCTTTGGTGTTTTGCAGAGCAGTCATATGTCAGCAGGGTGAACAGGAGGGGGCTCAGCACACAGCCCTGGGGGAAGCCAGTGCTGAGGGTGATGGGGGAGGAGAAGATGTCGTGGATTCTGAAGGTCTGTGGCCTGTTGGAGAGGAAGTCCAGGACCCAGTTTCCAAGGGAGGGGCTAAGTCCAAGTGTTAGTAGTTTCTGCACCAGGGTTTGTGGAATGCGGATGTATGAGTTCTTGCTCTCCAGATGGGTGAGTGCTGTGTGAACCACTGATGAAATGGCATCATCAGTGGAGTGGTTTTTCCTGTAAGCGTATTGATGGGGGTCCACAGTGACGTCGATGGAGGCTTTTATGTGGGCCATGACCAGCCTCTCGAAGCACTTTGTGACTATTGGGGTGAGGGCTACCAGAACTCTTGGAGAAGGGGATAATAGTGGCGGCCTTGAGGCAGGTTGGAACAGCTGCCTGTGAGAGTGATGTGTTGTAGATGTCCGTCAAAACCTCAGACAGCTGGTGAGCACAGTCCCTCAGTAGCTACCCGCCCTGGGATGTTATCAGGGCCTGCAGCTTTGCATGGGTTGACCCTCTGTACGGTCCTCCTCACTTCTGCTGAGGTCACGCTGAGGGGTGCTTCATCCGGTGATGGGGTGTGTCTGGTGCTGGGAGGGGTGTTGGGGTCCTCAAAGCGGGCGTAGAATTTGTTGAGAGTGTCAGGCAGAGAGGGATCCCTTGGGCATTGTGCATCCCTGTGTTATAGTTTGTGATGCACTTAATGCCCTTCCACATGCTCCGGGGGTCGTTGGTGGAGAAATGACCCTGGATTTTCTGAGCATATAGCCCCTTTTCAACCAGAGGAACTATACCCCGGAACTATGGTCTTTTTGAGGAACTATGTGCGTTTCGACCAGATTTACCCGGGTAAATTCGTAGTTCCGGGTAGGGCTGGGCGATAAATCGAATTAATTTGATTAATTCATGTTTTTAAAAGTCCACGATTTGAAAATCTGCTAAATCGTAAAATCGAGGTTGTTTCTTCTTCTGCATTTTTGACTTGCGCGTTTGCGTCGACTTCCGCCTCCTCTTTCCTCTTTCTTGCGCCGAGCCGAGCCGAAGCGGGGATACGAAGCTAAGCGAAACGCTGCAGCTCGCAGCACCGGCTAGTCTCGGCTGGTAACTTTAAGTATTTTCAATGCAAACACAGTGAGTGAACTTTTTTGTATGGCGACAGTAGGCTACATACATCTAGCTTTACACGGAAAAAACAGCGGAGGTCTTCGGCATTTTGTCCTCAGTTGTTTACAAACACGGCGAATGAAGCGTTACGTCAGTGATGGTAGGTTGTCTGGCGATAAGGTGGGGGAGGGAGCGGAGCGGAGGAGAGTGCACCGCAGCAGGAGCGCGTCTACGGGGTGGGGGGTAGGGGGGGGCGAATAGTCGAATGTCAAATTTACTATTCGAATACCACCGCAGTGAACGAATATTCGATTATTAGGGTCCAGCCCTAGTATTTTGCACAAAATATTTTTGAATAAATCAAAACTATTTGAAAATACATGCATGTGGTTTTTAATACTTCGATTAAAATCGATTAAAATCGTAATCGTCCAAGATGACTAAAAAAATCGAGATTTTATTTTTTAGCCATATCGCCCAGCCCTAGCCCTACCTCGCCCCTTCCTTTTCAAGCATGTAGGAGAGCATGGCACCACAACACGGCAAGCTTCATGAAGGGCTGATTCTGACCAAAGGAAAATACAATGATTCATAATTAGCAGTGATTATACAGTATCAAAAACTTCATTGAGTCATTCCATGCCAACTCACCTCGGGCCTCCCAG
>OMNN01053541.1:0-11411 GCA_900302755.1 Chromis chromis
CCCAAATTAATTAATTAATTAAAAGCTACATAATGAACAAAAGCATGAAAAAGCCAAAAAATGCAAAAGAAAAATTAACTGACGCAACTTATTTTTGCGATTGTCAACTTATAAGTTGTGTTGACAACTATGCCAATTAAATACGACATTTAAAAAAAATTCAATACCATGGAAAAACAGCTTAATTTTCATGAATAATGAACCTAAAAACTTCTGTTTTTCTGTTTATTATTAAGTATGTGTTAATTAAAAATGCCTTTTTTTTTAAATTATCGGCTAATTCCCCTAATTCAGTGGAGTTGATTGCTTAAACATAATTTCATCAGAAGTTGTCATAATTCAAAAAGACTGATGCAGATGGTATTTTGTGGTTTTTGCTTTGAGAGTGTACACTAGATGTCATTATCCAGATCAGGGCTTAATACATATATGTTAAAATAATGTTGCAACAAGGATGAACTTAATCAGGCTTCAAGCAACTTAAAACACCAATTTGTTCTTGACTTCTTTTTTTGTATTAAAACCTGTACAGTCCCTTTGTTGAAATATAGATTTAGGTGTTTAACTGAATTACAGCAACATAATATTCAGTGTCTCATGTAGTTTTCACTGCAAAGTGGTTTTCAAAGAACATTAACTTTACCCAACAAATGTATTCATGGAGTTTCATTGGTGATGTTGAATCTTCTATATTAAAAAATAATTTCAAAAATGTTGAAAAACGTTTCAAATGCAGGAACTAAGTTGTCACTTCCCCTCCATCCATCGGAGCTTTAATGATACCACATGTCAGGGGGTGTCAGTGCTTTTACACCACTGACAGATTCAACAGCATCACTGTATTTCGGAGTAGCAGTCCCCGACATTTTAAAAGATCAGACCGACACGCTGAAATATTCTCTTTGTGCTTCACACGAACGTCTGAACTGAACGAGGATTTTCTCCCTCTTGGTGACTTATGTTTATGACTCTCACTGAGAGTCACTTCAATAATTGAATATTTCCAGAGCATGAATTAGCAAAGCTGATCTTAAAAATACATTTGCGCTTGATAACAGCTCCTCTTAAGCTGTTGGAGGGAATTTTGTTGTCAAAAGAAGGATCTGTTGCTCTGATCACACTAATGCGGAACAGAAGGAGTAGCAATGTTCCTAAAAGACCCCAGTACAGTGAAAAAAATGTGTTTTCCTACAAGTGACTACAGCATGCAGGCTTTTTATGAGCCGAATCCTCTGTCTTGGGGTTATGAAAGGCTTAATTGGCAGCAGCGCAGCAAAGTGTCACACAAAATGTCAGCGGTGAAAGAAGGCTGCTGAACAAACTCCCCTGTGAGGTGATGAAGTCAAGAGAGAGTTTCTGTAAGGTGCTCAGAGTTCAGGGAACAGTCTGGGTTGATTTCCTGTCATCGCAGGCGCGTAATTACTTCTATTGTTAAGAAGAACAAAGAGTAGCTCAAAGAATGTTCTGCTTTTACTTTAGCAGATTTTTTTTTTTAAACTCCAGTATACAAATACTGGACAAAAAGTCTGTATCATGTGATTATTGGATTTGCTTTATGCATGCGGGTTATTCAGTAGCTGTTCAATTCATTGCTTTATGCTCAGAAAAGAAATGGATATACAGTTAAATGACAACTGAGCATCTGCTGAGAAAATCATGTAATGTGATATTTGTTACTAAATGGAGCCTTGTGCTGAGATTGTTTTGTCAACTGCTGTTTCTGGGTTTCAGAATGAACTTTTGAACTGAATGTTGCCAAATTATTATTACTAGTGATGCATCAGTCCATCCTTTTATTATCTGAACTCACTGTAGATCGTATATAGAGATGGACAAACCCTCCAATATGTCACCCAGAGATTTCCTGAACAGCGGTTTTAAAGCTCAGGCTGCATTTCAATGTCCATATTTCCATACTATATAGTATGCCTGAAAAGGATTTAGTATGTCCCAGTACATAATATGTCAAGTGTATTATGCCGAAAATACCCAGATGTCTTACAAGTATGTAAGTAAGTATGCAAGCCAGCATGCTTTTCTGGGCATTCTGACCCATAATCCTCTGTGCAAATACGTATTGTGCATTTATATTAAGTATTATGTCCCAATTGTACACGTTCTGCATGAAACAGTACGTACTTTGTGAGGGCAGCTGTCGTACGTATTTACAGTGAAACGAAAAAGTATGCAACATGGAACGCAGCCTCAGTGTGGCGGAAATCGCCATTTTGGCCATGTCTGATGCTTCTTAACTCCTAACTAATCCAAGAATGATCAAAAATTGGAGCAAAGAGAGAAGTTGAGGTGAACCATGCAAACATCCCTGGGCCATGAACTGTCCTGTGACGGTACCCATGTGTCCCTCAAAGCAGCCACACCTTTAATTATGCATAACTTTAAGCCTTAATACAATTGAAACACATGAGTTATTTAAAATCTGTAGCACTTTGAGATTTTGTTTCGAAATGTAAAGTGCATTATAAATAAAATGTATTATTATTATTATTAAAAAAATATGACCCCTTACAGTTGCCATGAATGGGATGGGGCCTGTTAAATGTTTCTTCCTGCTGTAAAGTTGGGCATTTTAACATGGGTGTCTATGGGGATTGACTTGCTTTTGGAGCCATTGAAGGAACTGCAGTTTTTTTGGCACTTTTGTGTTGGCTTCATTTTTCAGCTCTGGAGGTCGCCACTTGGTCCTCACCCAAGGTTGGAGGGCTAAATCCCTGAACCCAGGAGAAATCATGCAACCGTTTGAATAATCACTGTTGTAGCGCTTGTACACTGTTGTCTAGCTAATTTTAAAATAATCTTGCATCAAAGAGCCCATATTATGCTTTTTGGTGTTTTTTTCTTCTCGCACAAAGTCCACGACAAATGCAGTTATTCTCTCCCATAGAACACAATGCTTATCTTTACCTGCCCAAAACGCCTCGTCTGAACTCTTTTGTGCTTTTTGCACATTTGCATAACTCCTGCCTTGCAGCTAGTTTGGCATGACCTCAAACAAAGAATAAGGAGCTGCTAGAGTTACTTTTGTTACAGCTACATCACCATGCTTCCAAGATCTTTGGTTACAGTACGTAACCAACACTGCTTAGCTGTTGTTGAGCCTACTAACCAGTCAGAGGTGATTTTCTCTGGAGGGAGGTTTTAAAGGAGTTAAAATGAAGCGTTTCATACAGAGACTGGGAAGTGCTGCAGCAGTTTACAGTATTACATTAAGCACTTGTTATTAGCATTAAAGCATCTAAACATATTGTAGTAGACCCCATAAATAAAATTATTAACCCATAAATGTGCATAATATGGGCTCTTTAAATTAAATGCTTAAGTATTACTATATGTTAATTTGTTACTTGGCACTGTGTTAATATTTCACTGCCACTAGTCTCCCTGATTTGAGAGCTTATTGTTGAATTACTGTAGCTTTGCAATGGATTATACAGAGTCATGCAAGTCCACAAAGTAAAGTGTTTACTGTTCATAAAGCAGCACAGAAAGCCAAGTACACTCTAAAAAATAATGTTTGGGCTCAACAACAACAACAAAAAATAAATAATGCAACAGTTTTCACCTATCTTTTTGAGTTATGACAACTCAACTATGAAATCTTGAATAAAAAGAAAAATAATGCCAATTTCATTTAGTAACCTCAACCGGAATTTAGTTTTATATCAGCTTATGCAGAAATTTAAGTTCAAATTACATACAATACTGAGTTGATGCAATTAGCAGCATTATTATGTCAACACAACCTGTCAAAATAATGTTCACAGCTTAAATAGTTCATGTAATTTCTTTCTTTTTTTTTAAATCTTACAACCTGAAGTGATAAGAATAGGTCCCTTTGACTAGCTTTGTAGATGTATACAGGTGCTTTTCATGACCACAACAACTACCACAATCTCCTTTCTGGAGAAAACTTCCCAGCTGAGTGTATTTCCTATGCCAGACAAGCAATCGAGACCTTTTTCTCTCATTTAATCTTCATTTATCCACCTAAACCTTATTTTCTTATCTGATCCTTTGCTCCTTTGCTGATTCGTACCCAGGAGCTGCCCGCCACTCAGCTCAACTTATCCTCCTGAATTTACAAGGCTGATGTTATTTCATATAGTATTCCTCTAACGTTCAATTGTACCAGTGACTTAATATTCTCTTAACACAACTTCAAGTGAGAATATATTTCTGCTATATTTCACCTTCAAAGCCAGCAACCGCTCAATCTCCTGGGAGCGTTTGTCACACCACGCTGCACAAACGCCTCGATTTATGCAGCAGCTGGTGCAGTAAATGTGCTGTAATTGCACAGTCACACATGGATTGGGGTGTGTTCATAGTATCACACCAGATCTATTCATCTGCAGTCCATGTGATAATGATGCTTTCCTTAGCACCGGTGCACCACCTCTCTCTCAGCCCCCTCTGCATGTTATTTAAGGGTATTGTTATTGTGCCACGTTAGCTGCCTGCAATGTAAGTGTGCGTCCCCTCTGCTTGATTGGAGGAAATGCTTTTGTGTTATGATCCGGTCGGGCATCGGCAGTGATCTCTGCAGTAATGACCCGTGCTGGGAGGTGTTGCAGGAGCAGATTTGGAGGCGCTATCCCGTTAACAAGGATCCTGCTGAGACAAGCTGCGAGTAACACCACTCGGAGATGTGTGATTTCAAGCAAGGCCTGCCCGTGCTAGACAGTTGGTGATCTGCGTATCACTTTCTCCTTTATTGTTATTTAATAGAACGCTGCAGGAAAACTAGACTGCTTCAACTGAGAAAATACAAGAAAAATAACAAGTAGATGTTCTTTTTTGTTGTTTTTAAGTCAGTGATTTGGCATATTTGGGCCTTTTTTTGCTTTGGAATGTCATTCATTAGTCTGTCTAAGTGTAAAAATAAGGGGGAGCTGTTTTTTCTTAAGGCGGCATACAGTATTTGGCATTTATGTGCTATCTCCCATCTTTTGCCACTGCAGAATGAAGCCCAGCACACACTGGCTCATCTGTTATCCTTATTGATTCTCTGTCTACATATGATTTGATCGTTTTATCCTCATCATCTTCAACTGTTGTGGTATTTTACCCCATAAACCCCAAATTAGACCTTCTGATTTTGCTCACAGACATACACAGAAATCAAGGCGCTATACTGCAGCATTCTATAAGAAATTTAAAAAATAAATTACATGCATTGCGTAAACTGAAGTACTGCCTACTGTTCAGATGCAGGTAAATGCATCTAGAGCACATGCAAATGGCCGTGTCTTAGCTGCAGATACCCACGTGCAAAAAAACACATTGTTTCCGTAAGAGAACAAAGAAGGAACTATCCATCACAGCTGAAAACAACCCTGGTTACCTCTGTGCTCTGTAGGCTACATGCGGAGTAATTCTCTGGAGGACGTATTCCAGACATAATGAGAAAGAAACATTGGGGTAAACAAATCGACTTTTTTTTTTTTTTCAGGCAAGTCTAATTACAGGGCAGGAATAAATAACTATTGGAGAGGAGACAGGCATGCTAGTGTAATGCATTGTAATGGACCGTGGGGAATTAATGCGTCATTTTTCTGTCTGACGGGCTGCTGTGGCATGTTTCAGGTTCACATCGAGGTGCCACATTCATACAGATGTTTAGCTGCGCTGGCGTGCTGCTCTGACATAGGCATACTGTTCTGCAACCACTTCTGGTATAATTAGTTTTTTTTCCCCAGTTTGGCAGAAATGTCTGTATATCATAAATGTGCCAAAGATATACTGCCAGCTTCATTTTGGGCTGATATTGCATCAAAGGGGATTGTACAAGGACGGAAAACAAAGAAAAGGCTATATTTAAATTGTGTCTTTGCGTTGTAATAGAACATATGGCTGCATAATGGGATCATCTTTAGATTTAAGGAGAAATATGCCCTTGGAAACCTTTAGATCCCACAGATGTATCTGCTTCAGAAATACCACGGCACAGCAAAATGGCTGGGTGCGCCCGAGGCTGTCTGGCCCAAGTGTCACATTGATAAGCGCTGGAACCATGGAAAAATATTTTCACATTTATGTATTTCTAGGGGGAAAAAAGCCAAGAAAGCATGTCATGAGAGATGGGTGCATCCCAGGCATCATATCATCATCGGTTTTTCATGTCCTGTGTATTTTAGAGGTTTCTTTTTTTAGGGGAACTACCCAACCTCAAACTACCTCCTTTACTTCTGCTTTAACTGAGTTTCCCAGAATGCCTTTCAGCATTCAGTTGGGGCCCTGCACTTGTTGCCTTCACTCAAAGGTCAACATGTGTGTCTCTGTTATTGTAGCCATCTTCAAAACAGCATGTCACGTGGTAATTGTTTCGTTAATATTTATGATCTTTACGTGATTATTACAGGAAATATTAAGAGAAAGCTGGCTGAAGTTAGGAACAAAGTTACATATGATTTAATGATTTGATGAGTTCCTAAAACACCAAAAAATCCATTCCTTTTACAGTAAGTTGAGTTATGATAATGAGATGACTGTATCAACAACAAACATGCTCTCAAAATTCGGAAAAATTCGGAAATAAAGAACCAAGACATCAAAATAGTAGTGTTGTGTCCTCTTTTCAACTCATCCTTTTAGCAACTTGATTAGGTTTTTCTTTAAATCTTGAAAACCACAACAAACTTTACTAAAGTCACTGGAGGTTTTCTTTAAATTACACAATTTTAAATATGGAACACAGAATAGCAACTCATTAAAACACACTAAAACAACAGGGGATTAGTCTCCTTCCAACAAAGTGCAATATACTTTCTGCAATTACAGCTATTTTTTGGAATATTGTTAACATTTCTGAGGTATGTCCTTAAAGTACCTTTATTGTTGTTAAATGTTTGCCTTGAAAAAGAATCTCTAAAGTCTTGCCTTCACAGACAACAAAAACAGCTAAGATCTGGGGATACTGACATGACATTAAAAATCATTATTTCACATAGGATAATATCGGAAATAATGCAGCATCACTAACTACTTGGTTGACACTGCAACATAGGAACACCGTACCGTACAGTTATGGTTACAAACTTACTTACAACCTCCCTACACTCATATTTTGAATGTAATTAATTTGCCAAAAAAGAGGCAAAACACACAATAAAGAAAGATGAAAAGATAATACCCCACATTCTCTTAATGGAAGTCCTTAATATCTGCCAGCAGTGTAAAGAGTGTCCGAGGAACATTGATTTTAAATATCAAAATCCTTTATTCTACATGGATAAACCAGTGCATTTTTACTCAGTCTTCTTCAGGATGTGAGTCCACCTAATAAGACATGGGATTTTTTCATCTTTTCATCACCCGATCCTTGAAGTAGTTTTGTATTTTTCTTCACTTTTAAAGTTTCAGCATTTTTGTTTTTGATTCAATGCAGCACCTTATTTTTTCCACAAGTTAAAGATGAGTTTGCCTGAAGCAGTTTTATTAATTTTTTTCAAATTCTCTACAGATATCTCAATAATATCATTACTGTGAATTATTTTGTCCACAATAATCATGTAGTGAAAATCTGACATTGTAGCAGTCTCCGAATGCTGAGCTCAAATCCTAACAGATTTTGAAATACCAATTTCAGTAACACTGAATATTAATTTCACAAATATTCTTCTCTCTAATCTCAGACATGCACAAACTACAAGATATGAAAATAATGGTGCATCACACACTGCAGGATGTGAAGATTAGTGTGCCAGAAGAAACAGTCAGGAAGCAGAGCATCACCTCTTGTGATCTCATGGGGAAACAGATGGAAACCAAATGGAGACGGTGGTGCAACAACTTGCTGTAGTGCTATTAATACTTTGCAGTGTGAAAAAACGAAAGCAGAAGAGTCTGGATTAAAAAACGGATGAGGAGATGCGGTCAGCACGGTTTGTCTATTCTTCAGCAAGAACTGGAGGTGAGATTTGAATTATTAGTTTTAATATTTGTAGCTAACGTGATGGCACAGCCAGGCACTACAGCTGGTTGGAGAGTGTTTTATTATGATAGTGAATATTAAATGGCTTGGATTGGATCGGGTGCAAAAAAAGTTTGATCAGGACATCCATAGTTAGAATATTCAGTATGCGCCAGGTTATCCCAACTTTAACTCCTAAATATAAAACATGTTTGATATTTTTACAGCTGGCCTGATGAGTCTACAAGCAGTTCAGGAGGCTTACAACTGGATTTGTAAACCTCTCGCATTACCAAATAATCTGGGTTCAAGTTCGATTCAGACCAAAATCCCAGACCAGATCTTTTTTCCGATTGTTGGGAAGGATGAAACTCTTGTAGTCTGAGCACAACATAAGGCCCAACATTGCTACAAAACTAATATACTAAGATATTCTGTTGAATTGGAGCCCCATCAAGGTTCCCAACAGTCAAAAAAATCCTCAACATGACTAAAAAGCTTTCAACCACATCACATGGAGCCTGTTTACTGCCACATGACCTGAACTCCATTCTGATGCCACAAGGAAAACTCAACAACAATCAACAATATTTGATCCAAAGTAAGCTATAAATAGCTGTTTTCTATCTGGAGTTGTTTGGAGATGATTTTATTTTCAAAATGCTAAACTTAACATTGGTCCTTTTGCTTCCTGAAAATAGATTCAAGATGCTCCAAACATCACACTACCAAATAATCTGAAATAAGTGTTGGTTTAAACCAAGAGACGTGACTAGATCTCTCTTATGACTGTCAGAAGGGGTAAAACAGGTGCTTTGGTCTGAAACCCCTGTAGTCTGAGCCTGCCATAAGAGCCATAACTTGGTGCACTATTCTCCAATTGTCGGGAAGGGTGAACCTCTTGTAGTCTTAGCCCGACATTAGGCCCATAAGAAACTAATATTCTAAGGAATTCTATTAAATTGGAACCCCATCACAGTCCCCATCTAAGCTTGAAGATACAGCAGTTAGCTGTACAGCAAGCTTCCAATAAGCTTCTCTCCACATTGGTATGGTTTACCGTCACGTGACCTGAAATCTACTGGGGTGCCACTAGAAAAACTCAACAACAATCAACAATATTTGAACCAAAGTAAGCTAATAATAGCTGTTTTCTATCTGGAGTTGTTTGGAGATGATTTTATTTTGTATTTTAAGTGCTAATCTTATCATTGGCCGTTTTGTCTCCTCACAGATGTAATTCATAAAACCAAGAGTGATTCAAGATGCTACAAACATCACAGCATGTTTTGGCAGTGCCTGTTGCGTCTCATCTCCTTCTCACTCTGGTCAGAGCATTCATGCACTTCATGACAGATGAGGCGGAGAGGAGGAGGGGGGAAAGAAAAAAATCCCAAAACTGAATATTCTCCTTGCTGTAATCGTTTCAGTCTGTTCTGCCAGAACAGATTGCAGTGTTTTGCTTCCCTGTTGGAGAGCTGTGTATCTCTCCTCCCTCCCTCTTTTATTTTCCCTCTCCCCTTTTTCCATTATTGCAATATGGCACTCTCCATTTCATTGTCAGTCTGTGCAGCGCAGCGTTAGCATATAGTGCTGTAACATCGTGCCCAACCCACCGGCCACATCCTCCGCTGAAGGTATATGATCATCCATCATGGATAAAACATTACGCTACACCCATGTGGCCACCGGTTCCTGCTTAGCTTGGAAACAGGGGGGGAAATATACTCGCAAAATTGGCCACCTACTATCAAAATGAAACACTTAAGGAAATCTCTTCCCTATTTGTCAAGTTAAATTGAATGCATTTTTCTGAACTGCGAGAGGGTGGAGCATGCAAGATTAGGTGTTGCTTCTTGTTTGGTGTTTTTCCAGTGATCCCCGAGCACTGTTTAAGGAGCTGCAGTCTCCCCGTTGATTGAGAGAACCCCTTTAAGTGGCCGTGGCAATTCCAACAGCAACAGTCGACCTCCTCTGGCAGGAAGAAGGCCCTTAACCACAAGAGCTTCGGGGGAGGAAGGTGGGAGGTGAGCCAGGAGGGGAGGCAGCTTGCGGTCGTACATCTTGGGAAGGCTGCATGTGTTGCCCAGACAGCCCCTTAAGTGACTTCACCTCATCTCAATGGTGCTCATTACGAGCGATAGAAAGCCATCCATTCAGGACAGCGGCATAAAACAAACCAGCCTCATCTGGAGAAAGGACAAGAGGGTGTCAGCATGGGCCTGCAGAATTGATCGGTTTCCCGTACCAGACTGTAAATCGAGGAGGGCTGCACACTTCATTCCTCGCTGCATATTTTGAATTTTAATGTATCAACAGGGTTCTCACAAAAATCTCTAAATATTTACTCATAAAAGAAAAAAACTCGAGAGCCTCCACAGTTGGCCTCTTTAAACATATCTCAATGGCTATAACTCAAAGCGGGGCACCGTGGCGAAACTCGCACAGCATCAAGTATTCGTTTTGAAGTCTGTGTTTACGCTATTCGGTTTGTTAGCCTAGCGTCTCCGAGCAGGAGGCTCCTGCTGGGATGTTAAGGAAGCATCTGCCTTCACAAGATGGAGTCTAGCCGAGAAGAGGGGGGAAAAGATGGGCGACCGACTCTCGAGACTGCATTATCCTCCGCTGTCAAATTCATTCCAAATGACAGTTTTGACAAATTACACCTCCTTTCAACCTAATATTCCCCAGTAAATGCCTTTTTTCTCTTGCAAGTATTGTACTCAGATGTACATGCATGGCTTTGGAGTGCAGAAATGGTCCATATTGGTGAAATGACCCAGAGATGGAATCGCTCGTGCACGAACACGGAGCTGTGAACTGTAGCAGGGTGGCCAGGTTTGACCAACAAAGAGCTGCTGGGCTTAATGGCTTTAATTTGAATTTCTATTCCTTTCATTAGAAACCGTTGACATTTAAAGCACACCTATATGCTATTATCCCAGACTAACCTTTAAAAAGAAGAGTGATGTGTCTCTCCTAAAGAGACAAAAACCCAGAGAAAATGTATTGTCTTTACTCTGCTGTAGAGTTTAAAACAGATGAAACCAACTCATGAACACATTACAAAGACAGAAGGAAACAGTTTAAAACCATCCACTGTGGCAAAGCACGATAATTCTATCGATACAGGTTCCATTGGATATATAAAGTTTATTTCATGGCTTGACTCCAGTGTATATTACATGCTCCAGAGTGTCATCATTCTATCTGTTGTACCTACAATTCAGCCCAGATTATTCATACTCATGCCAAAATTTGATTGATAGTGAATTTTGAATAACCAAAAGGGCTCTTTTGTCTGGAAATGACATAAACAAGCAACTAAACACAGTAAGACACTGTGTTTCAGATGTTAATGAGATATAATTCGTGTCTGTGTTTAATTTCTTTTTTTTTTTTATAAATATGTCATGTCCACAATTATTTATAACATTTCTCAGTAATCAGTGACAAAGCCTTTATTTGCCTCAAATGCTTA
>OMNN01053543.1:8281-37953 GCA_900302755.1 Chromis chromis
CCCAGCGCTCCCTGTCCACCGCCTCCCCCTCCTCCCCCCGGACCTCCTCCAGTCTTCACCGATGACGACTCCAAGCCTCAGGAGGACAGAGCAGCAGCTCAGCACTCTGCGCTGTTCGCCCAACTCAACCAGGGCATGGAAATCACTAAAGGTGGGTCCACTGTGGGATCTCTGACACAGAGCAGAGGACCGTTTTCTACTTGAATTCATTTTTTAAATGCTCAGGTAGCTCAGGTGACCAAAACTCGTGGCATTTTCTAATATCCTTGCTCCGGCCCTGCATGGCTCTTCCTCATTCCTTCCATCTGCAGGTCTGAAGCATGTCTCAGATGACCAGAAGAGCCACAAGAACCCCAATCTGCGCTCTCAGACGGCAACTACTAAAAGCAAAAAAGCTGGACCTGTGAACTCACCCAGACCGGCTGCTCAGAAGAAACCCCCCCTGCTGGAGCTGGAGGGGAAGAAATGGAGAGTGGTATGTTAAAATGTCCACTTGTAATCAAAATAAACCTATAATCAAGTTCTGTAAACACATTTCATTAGTATTTATTCAAATTGTGCATGCATTTATTTTTACCTGCACATATTTTTAATCCACATCTGAGGATCACTAATCTGTGTCACACCTTATTGTTAAAATATGTTACCTTGTTGTTCCAGGAAAACTTTGAGCAGAAACATGACCTGGTGATCGACGACACGGAGCTGAAGCAGGTGGCGTACGTCTTCAGCTGCAACAACTCCACCCTGCAGGTCAAAGGCAAAATTAACTCCATCATCATAGGTGAGCTGCCTGCAAGTGGAGCTGAAGTCGCTAGATCTGGGGATGAAATTCATAATTACAGGTTATAATTTTCCTCATTTCAACTGTTTTCACTCTCATCAGACAACTGTAAGAAGCTGGGCCTGGTTTTTGAGAACGTCGTTGGGATTGTGGAGATCATCAACTCCAAAGCTATTCAGTTACAGGTGAGTGAATATTTACAAAAATGAGATGCACTGGCTTTTTAAGATCTTAGATTACAGTGGTTCTAATTAAAGTATTCACAGTGTTCACAGTTTAGCTAAATCACGGAGTGTTTTTCTGCATTTTTATTGCATCAGTGAAAATTGTGCCTAAAATACCTGTCAGTAACTGTGAGACGTCTCTCTGCAGGTGTTGGGTACAGTTCCCACCATTTCCATCAACAAGACCGAGGGCTGCCAGGTCTACCTGAGCAAGGACTCCCTCAACTGCGACATCGTCAGCGCCAAGAGCTCTGAGATGAACATCATGATACCAGAGGGAGAAGATGATTATGTGAGTGTCCGAGGGTTCTGTGAATATAAGCTCAGACATGTCAACTGAACATTTCCTTTTTTATTTTGCGCTTACGCTGATCTTCTTGGTTTGTTTTTGCAGAGGGAGTTCCCAGTCCCGGAGCAGTACAAGACAGTCTGGGACGGCTCCAAACTGGTGACAGAACCCACAGAGATCGCAGGCTGATTGCTATCTTAAGTCATCGCCACCACCAGCACAGCAGTAGTCACATATTTCTATCCACCTTATGTCATTAATCAGATATACAAAAGGGAATTGACAAGCAGGCACTGCATCATTTTAGCTCACTCTTTGTTGCTGTATTTGTGACTTCATGAGAGGTTTCTCAAGCACTTTGAAGCTGTTAACTATTATGAACGAATCAATAATACTTGCTGTCTATAAAACACAACCCCACACTATAGGTACTATAGGCAAGTCACAAAGAAGTAGAATTAACAGGATATGTCAGGTTAAAATAACACAAACCTAGCACATGTCTTACATTTGTGTGCCATAGCAATACTGGCATTTATGTAAGAATATATAACTGAGACTTCATATTTCAAGGTTACCATTATTACAACTTTACTCTATTGACATTCACTGGTAAGTTTCTTTGTATTACCACATTTTAAACAAGAGCAACAACATATTGTTTTACAGGAAAACTAAATATTACATAACACACACAACATTCAGTGGCCAAGCAGACAAGTCTATATGGTGTATTTTCTATCTTATAAAGTGTATGTTAGTTACTTCTATCAATGTGTATAGTGCATGGCAGTCATGTAGTAATGTTTCACTTAGTGAGTGAAGTACATTCAGTATTGATCTCTATATTTTGCATTAATAGCTGCGAGTGCATTCAATTGAATCAGATCAGATGGATGTAAAAGAGTCAGACGTGCTGCAGCCGACATTAAATCAGCCGATCAGAATAATTAAATACCTGCCTACTAATTTCTTTTGTCATAACTGATGGGCGGTAGTGGTAATTTTCACACTTTAACACTTCTTATTTCTATACTACTGTGTATACCACTCCATTTTGTACTAAGATGTAGCACACGGCACCAGCATAGGGCAGATAATAACATACAAGACTAATACTTTTCAATAACTTTAATTTACATGAAAACCATTCAATGTAATTGTGTATCCTTTTTCAAATAAAGTCAAAATCCCCCAGTTGTGGCTTAGTTTCATCTTGCACGAGAAAAAAAACAGGGAGAAACAAGGTGACAAAAAGAAGTTACAACACGGGAGGCAGAAAAACTAAAATCTACGGGATATCTACACGACAAGGTAAAAATTACAATCAATCACAGACGAGTATCAATATTTTCAGAGTAGCAAAAAAAATATAAGTTTCAGGCTGATAAACTGTAAATTGCCCATTTATGTATTCAGGAATGAAGACGTTTCAGCTTTCCACCACCAGAATCCACATTTGTTGGACTCTATCCATATAAGAGAACATCTGGAATGTGTAGTATATTTAAAAGGTGTTTTTCAGTGCCTGATGACCACATTTCCTTGAGAGTCTTGAGTAAAGAGCATCTCGTCCTCCTCTCTTTCCTCCACCAGAGATTTATAAGCACTAGTTCTCACAATCTCACTGCTTACATTACTCTGATCTTTAAGTGGACTCCTGGGTTGCAGACCTCTGTGTGCTATCACTCTAAAGCCTTCAGAGTCCTGAGTAAACAACATTGCCAAACCGTCCTCATCGACCTCTCTGCTCCGCTGCTGTGCTGCTCGTTTTTTAAGAGGAGAGCTGCTCGGTTTTGTCCACTTGACCTGTGAGTCAAGGTTCTCCTCTTTTGCAGCCTTTTTGCACAGTTGACTTGTGTGTTTTCGAGGTGAAGCAGCTTTTGGTTCAGTCCATTTATGATTTGAGTGAGAGAATGATGAGTGTTTAATTGGGGAATTAGAAGACAGTGACCAGCTGTTTTCTTTCTCATCATCCATCTGAGAAGAATGAAGGTGTTTAAAGGATTTTTGAGTTGAGGTTCTCCCTTCAACATCCACCAGATTTCCAAAGCCCACCTCACTTTGTAGACTGTTAAGGAAACTTGGCTCTGAGCTGCTAAAGTTCTTAGCTGCAGTGTATTCCTGGTTGGTTGCGTTAAATTCATCTTCAGAATACTGGCTGTAGGTGAACAGTGGGTCCTGACTCCATGCTTGTGGAGGAGGTTCACTTTCACCTGGCAATGAGGATGTATCAGTGAGCCTCCTCTTACTCTGTGGGGGTTTACACTCCTCAGACTTCTCTTCTTCAGATTGACAGGACATGTTTTGTGAAGGTGACTGACTTGCTGCCTGCCTCTGCCACAGAGTTTCTTCCATCTCGGTCACATTTTCATCTTTCCACTCATGATCCACAGCAGGCTCAGAGTTACAGAAGTCAGTCTTTTCAAGATACATTTCACGTCCTCGTTTTCTCCCAAATGCACGATGTAGTTGAGGTAGATGATGGCAAAGACTGCACTGGTTTGATGTCTGGTACTTCAGAAGTTGACATCTTATTGAGGACTTTTGGGAGAAAGAATAAAGAAATAACATTATTTCAACACAAATTTGAATAATTCAACACACCAATTTATTATAATCTAACCTTTACTGATCCCTTTGGGGAAATTCCTTCTCTGCATTTGACCCATCCTATTCAAAGTTAACCTTAACTATACATAATAGGAGCAGTGGGCTGCCGAGGTGCAGCGCCTGGGAAGCAGTCAAGGGTTAAGGGCCTTGCTCAAGGGCCCAAAGTGGTGGTGACTGGGACAAGCAGTCGCTCTCACTTTCCCACCTCAACCTCTTGCCAGTCCGGGGGATCAAACCGTTACAAGTTCACTTCACAAACCACTAGGCCACCACTGCCCATACATTTAAGCTTGTCTACAGTCTGCAACTTTATTAGCTTCAGACTGACTTTCCTTAACATAACATTAACCCTGTCAGCATAGTTTTAGCTACTTACCTCTTCGATGTGGCATGAAGAAGGCTGATATAGAGCTCTGTTTGGTCTTTGGCATTTCCATTTTGGTCTGAGTGAAGTTGAGTGCCACAGCCAAACTGTATCCTCCACCATCAGCAAAAGGATTCAGCAATTTAGAAATGGGGCGGGCAAGACGTTTCTGAAAAATAAGATGTGCAGAATAAAATATTATCCTTCTAAACACTTAAGTGCAATAACAGAATAAGAGGCTATCGATAAGTATTTCAATCACTTATGAGACGTAATGAAGTAGCCCTTTAGTCTGTGTTTATAGCTTGTTTCCACAATTACCTGTTTAGCTTTTCCTTTCAGCTGCACAGTGTCCAGCCAAACACCACACTCCTCTTGAGTGGAGGTCTGCTGTACTGCTTTAGAGGCCTTCATAGTGGAGAATATAGAAAATATCTGCAATACATAAAAATATATATCATTTTGTGAATTGGGTAAACTGGGTATTAATTTAAAATACATTTTAAATTCATCAGAGGCATTGCTTTACTCCTGTTATACTTCTTAAGAGACAACTTCAATGTCTTCATGGCAGTGGTGTTTTTCACCCCTGAATGTTTTATAAATAGCCTGGGATCTGTTCATCTGTCATGCATTAAACCTCTCGAAAATAACAGTGATTAAAAATGCAAGTAGCCTACGTTTTGGATCCTCTGTGTAACATTTAAGCAGCAGATCTACTTCATACTACTTGGCACTTGTGCATTTCGTAGGAGCATGTGTAAGACAGTACACCAGTTACAGGACTTGGTGGCCTCTGGTTGTAGCTACTCAACTAATTAACTAAGGTAAGAACAGAAGAAGCTTTTTCAAAAAGATGAAGGCAACGAGGAGCAGCAGAAGCTAGACAACGTGGAGGAAGAGATGTCTCCTGTTGCTGTGGTTAAATAAGTTCTAATCAGGCTAAACCTAGACAGAATTTTCAGTGTTTTCTTGTCAACAATACAGACAGCAGATTTGGTCTGATAATTATTAGTTATGTACTTTAGTTTATTGTGCTATGAAACATTTTCATAGCACTCCTCACTAGTACCTGTATCATCTCCTGGACTATTTAAAGGCTTGGTCACCCATATTACAGAGTAATAATAACCTATAAAAAATATATATATCCCTCCAGCTGTTAGCTAAAACTGGCAACTCTGGTAGAGCTCGGTGGCTGTCAAACATTTTTGTAAATCTCCATAAATAATACAACACACAGTAAGTCATGGGTCTAGCTGCTCTCACAGTGATATTAATGTGAAAGAAAGTGGGATGATTTTACTTTGCAGGACTACAATGTCTCACGTTATTTGTTTTACTCTGAACTAAACATAAACATTTCTAGACTGTTCTAATTCTCCAGTGTTTCAAGATCATAACAACAACAACACCTCTGCTTCACGTTAATTAACGTCATGAAAATCCAAGACAGGGTGTAAATAATTTCACAGTTGTTGAAAGAATTCATGTTGACTCTCCTTAGGTAACCCTAAATGAGCTACATAACTGATGTTAGCAAATGTCGCTAATAATCATAGCATTATTTAAGTCGCCGTATAACACAAATGATCACATAAATTATGAACTGACCTCATAAAGTTGCACAGGAACGTTTTCCGTTTTGCTTTGCGTTTCTTAAGCGTATCTAACTTAAGAAGGGTAACTAAAAACGCTATCTTTTGGGGGGAAAACTCGTCCTTGTCTCCGTTTGTTTGAGTCTGCCGCCTTCACGATGGGCTACCCCTGATGTTTGACTGTGTAAAAATGCTGAAATGTGGTCAAGACTTAAAACCTGTGCTTTAATGCAGCTAACAGCAGCAACAGCTTATTTAAAATGTAAGATATAAGCATCCAAGAAGCATTTTGTCATTATATACTTATATTTATTTCCAAAACGGTTGTGTTAATCATTAAAATTAGTCATTTTTAGTGAGGCGCGATGGACAGCTAATATTTTGACGTATAGGGGTCCTCGCTGAAGGGTGTGTTTACATCGACGTCACAGCTGTTTGCCGAAAGGGTGAGTGAAGTGTTTTTAAATTTCGTTGATTAAACGCTCTAATTGAAATGTCGTGAAAAGGACGAGCTCGTGTTACCTGCTAATGTACTAACTGTCAGGAATACAAAGTTTAATGTTAACAAACAAAGTCCTATGCGGCTCAGTCGTAATAAAACATAAAGGAAGTGCTTTCGAGCTAGCCTCCACGGCTAACTCGGGGCTAGCTAGTTCGGCAAAACAAGAAATTGGTGGCCAAAGATCGTCTTTGTTCGACAGGAAAACTCAGTGAATCGACAGTTTCTTCGATTAAATGTTAGTACCTAAACTCAACGTGGCGGCATTGTAAGATTTTGTATCGCTCAGCTACTGTGTCAGAGCTGTAATTATTAATCCAACTAATGCCTGCCAGTTCATAAATATGACACATTTTCATGGTGGTCATTACATCAGTTAAGACTCGCAGTGTGTCACACCTAAACCTGGACATTAAAAAACTAAGGATACGAATTTAAGTTCAGTGTTCGGCTAAAAATTATTAACACAAGATTATTCCAAATGAGGACATATGTAACTGTTTTCAGTGCTATCAGGTCCAGTGCTATACATTTCTATTAACACTAGACTGGGTTTCCTCAGACCGTGGTGGCAATCCTGATCCATCTGTTATAGCCTAACACTTAGAGTTAGGGATGGGCAATATAGCTGAAAGAATGAGCATGATAAAGTGTTTAATTTCTGTAATTATTGCACATTTTTAATTTGTCTGTTTTTAGTATTAAAAAAATGTTGAATTTTAAGTTAACCACTTTAGCCTATTTATGAAGGTATATATAATTTTACAATGAAAAAAACTACACGAATAACTAAATTTACACAGATAAAGATAAGTAAAGGAGCTATCTCACCTTGATATACATTAAATCAAGAAAAAAGTAAAACCCAGAGGCGCACAGAGGGAGATGAAGGTGGAGCTGCCTCACCACACCGAGGTGAAGGTTCAGAGTGATACCATGAACAGGTATCGCCAGATGGGGACCCTACACTGGTCTCTATACGCACCCTGACCTCAAGTCCGTCAGAGGGTGAAGAGCCTCCATTATCAAGGGATATTACAGGGTGTTTATCAGCTGGGGAGGGAGCATGCTCGGGATTTGTTTATGCAACCAAATTTTGCGTTTTTGTGAGGAGCTTCAATGGCATTTTGTACCTAATGCACTGAAATGAAACTATAAAACATTCTGTCGATTATTTTCTTATTGCTATTCTTAAGTGCCTATTGCTGGTGAATATTGCTATTGTTTTATCACCCAGGGCTACTTAAACTTATTACATGTGTGACTAGGTAAAATTGCATCTATGCTATTCTTTTATGAAGACTGAAGTTTGATTTTTGATTTACACTGGTGTCAGAAATATATCATAATACCAGAGAGTTTCTTGCACACTATGTGTGGTTTGCAGTTATGTGGTGATGTTATTCACATTTAATACTAAATTTGATAATCCAGACAATGTGTTGAATTCATTCTAATATCCCTCGAGCACTGTTTCTGGTGTTATACTCCTTATTGATTGTTATAATTGCAGCTTTTGCACTGGATATGCATTTGATATCAATAGGACCCTGAGAGAAAAACACCTACAAATCAGAATAAAACTGGAAAAAAAGTGATTTCAGAACAAAGTCATCAAAGATTTTAATCATAAATGATCAAGTGGTTTGCTACAGTTAGATTTGGATATTTTTGGTTACAATTATGAGATAAACTGTGACATGAATCTTTTTCAGATCGAATTCTGATTCATCACCATCATGTTCCACGGAATACCAGTCACAGGAGGAGTAGGAGGAGGTAAAACATTCAGATACATCCAGTGCTTACAATTTCAATATTCAAATTGTACAAGCATCGTCCTTTCAACAGTAAATGCCAGTATTATTTCATGACACTGTTTTCTTTCCCACAGCTCCGGCCAATAAACCTGAGTTATATGAGGTACATTTAACAGTTGAACATTGTAATTATGCTATGCTAAAGCTGGGAATGATATTAGGATTATGTGATTTTTCTAGTTATTAATCATAGAAATAACAAATCATGTCATTTCAGGAGGTGAAATTATACAAAAATGCAAGGGAACGAGAAAAGTAAGTGCTAAATATATTACCAATGACCTATGTAATATAAATACATTATAAATAATGGATTAATTGTGTTGCCAGTTGTAACATCTTGATATTTTTCCTGTTTCTAAAGGTATGATAACATGGCAGAACTGTTTGCTGTCGTCAAGACCCTGCAGGCCCTGGAGAAGGCTTATATCAAAGACTGTGTAACACCCAATGAGTGAGTTATACTTAAGTTCATATTTTATGTTTAACTCTAAGAACTGCAAGCATTAGGCGTGTTTTACTCGTGTCGCATTTTGAATCACTGTGGGCTCATTTTTCACTGCAATATAAAGCCCGCACCTCTATGGAAACAGTACAACCATGTATAGATGTAGAGAGAACTCAGAAATGTCTCTTGTGCAGTATAACAAAGTTACAAAGCCCTAAAGTTTAAGTTGTTTGATTCTAAAAAACTGGAATCAACATGTACGACATCTTTCCAAGTGCCAACAGGTGTTACCAACATTTGAAAAATAAATAAAAATGCTGACTCTACACACTATAGATATTTTACTATGTACATGTTTAATTTGCTTCCATATTTGTCTCCTAACTGCTCTGTGTGAACACACCCTGCAGTTCAGCTGACAAGTATCAAAATTGTTGTCATGTGACATTAGCAATGTTTTAAAGATAACAAGCTTTTCAAACCTGTCCGTTTTAAGGTTCAGAGGGTTAAAAGACTTCATAAAAATGCCAGCTATTACTTTAATTGTATGTTCTTATGAATGTGGATGATATGTTGGTTTCAGGTACACAGCCTCCTGTTCCAGACTCTTGGTTCAGTATAAAGCTGCTTTCAAACAGGTGCAGGGCTCTGATGTGGGCTCCATCGATGACTTCTGCAGGAAGTACAGAGTGAGTTCTCATCTGGAGCGCAGATTATTTTATAATTCAGTTTTAAACAATGGTATTTGATATATTTTATCTTGGTGATGTTCTGAAGGATCTTCCTGTTGTTGCTGTTTTTTTTCTTAGCTCGACTGCCCATTAGCAATGGAGAGGATTAAGGAGGATCGGCCAATCACCATCAAGGACGACAAGGGCAACCTGAACCGCTGCATTGCAGATATAGTTTCTGTATGTCCTCTCTCTCTCTCCACAATCATATTAAATAGTCAGTTCAATCAGGGCAGACAAGAGACTTGTTTGGGCTGCGTGCCAGAATAGAAAACGTTGCAGGCTTTTATTTATTTATTTAATGAAATGATTTAGTGCGTTCAGTTTGAGCTAAGTGGAAGAAGTGGTTTCACGTTATTTGGCTCATCCTCTGGTCAGGCACTGAAAAATATGAGTGGATATTGCCAGCTGTATCCACTGCCAACTTCAATTTCATCTCATAAAATCGGACAAACTAATAAAATCAGCAGCAGACAGTGAGATGCTGGCAAGGACTGTCCACCCTGTTTGTGTTGCTGACTGTAAAAGACCATATTTCTTGTTGCTGACTGTAAAATTTGAAAAACATGTTGAACAACGTCTCATTGTTTGTCACTTCCTCTCGCCTTCCATAACCTTCAGCTCTTCATCACTGTGATGGACAAGCTGAGACTGGAGATCAGGGCCATGGATGAGGTACATCTTAAATTTATATATAAAATGTCACTGAAGCAGTCACTGAACTGGGCATGGTAGACACTAATTATGTTCCATTCTTCCAGATCCAACCAGACCTGAGGGAGCTGATGGAAACCATGAACAGAATGAGCAACATGCCTCCAGACTCAGAGGCCAAGGACAAAGTCAGTCTCTGGTAAGTTGCTTAATGCTGCTGTAAATACTGTATGCCTTGTATGTAACTTAAGCCTGTTTTGTTATTTGAAAATGCTGCAATATGTTGCTGTCATGTAATCTTTACTATGACATATAAGTTACATTGTTCTTCAGTAGTGCATCTCTCTCCCCACTCCATGATAAGTTTGCATTTCAAAGCCACAACTTCAACCATTTACTAAGTATGAAAAAAAAGATATATTTTGTCTTAACCGTTATCTTCCGTGATCTTTTTTCCCCAGGTTGACCACCCTCAGCAGCATGTCGGCCTCAGATGAGTTGGATGATAACCAGGTGCGCCAGATGCTGTTCGATCTGGAGTCGGCCTACAACGCCTTCAACCGCTTCCTCCACTCCTCTTAAAGCATCTGTCCATCATACATCTGTTTGTCTGGAATTCTGACTCTGATACATGTTAAGTTAAAAGAAGAAACACGCTACTTTTTCCTGATTGTTCTGGCAGGGAGTGGATTTATAACTGGACAGGCTTTCTGTCTCCCACAGTTCTTTTTTTCTATGTACATTTGGTTCTAGCGTTCTTTAATCAAGTTATGTACAACTCAAACTCCACCGCCTTTACTGTTTGTGGTACATCATAGCTGCCTGCAGCCTGCAGCCCACTGGGCTCATTCCTGTGCTCCAAGCTGCTCCATTGGCCTTTTTTCTACCCAGACTTGTTTGATAAATCCTTTAACGCTGGCTGTTTATTCTCCACTTGACCGAACAGTTTACTCTTTATACTGTAACATCAGAAAAGGTCTAATTTTGTACCTAAGTTTTGCAGCACATCAACAAAGAATAATGATACAAATATATTTGGAAATGCCTGCAAATGAAGCAAAGTTTGCAACAGCCAGTCTTTGTATTATTGGAAAGAGGAATTATTCTATTTTATTCTTCTTGGTACCCTAATTGTATCCACTACCTGTCACCTGTTTACCATGTTTGTTTCCTATTACATAGGTTTTTACTGTAGAATCGTATAATAGTGTGTGTAAATGGAGTAAAACAAGCTGCTTTGTCCGTCAGCAAATCAAACACAGCTGACTTGAAGATGATCAGACTGCACTTCAAATTAAGCATTATATGGAAACTAGGGGGAAGGAAATGTTGATTACTTGTTTTTCTGTCCCTACCTTTTGTTAACATGCCTAATCTATATTTCCTTTGAAGTGAGGGTTTCACCACATTGTATAAGTGGGCAAAAGAGAGGTGGACTCAGCGCCTCCTTATTTTGCTTACTAAATATGTTTCAACCCCCAAACACCATTAGGGAGAACATATTTATTAAGATTTATCATTGTAAATAATAGTTTTGATTTTTAAATAAAAGCATGTAACACCTTTTTAGAAATAAACTTTTAAAAAATAATCCACCTTCAGCTTATTTTGTGTTGTGTGTGAACAGGATGAAGTTTGGTTTGGTTAAGAAATGCAATGGAAATGTAATGGTTAATTTTGACCATAACTGTTACAGTTATAAGGACCTTTTCACATGCATGTCTACTGTAATTTTATTTTTTGTACTAATACAACAGATGCACTCAGGGCCATGGCTGGGTGAACCTGTTAGGGGGCCCTGAGGCTGTTTGCCTCATATTACCCACCCACTGCCACATTGTGTATACACCTGTTGCCTCCAAGCTACAATTAAGTGCAGTGCACACATCGGATTATACAAGGCAGCTTTATTATGACCCAGAGACCACTCTCAAGCTGGAATAATGCCAACAAAGGGTGCCAGTGCCAATATAATACCTTATTAGAGGTTTACCTGCACAGAGGAACTTTTGGGACACAAGTCGATCATGCTCACTGTCATGCAAAGACCTATTCTGAACCAGGTAAAACCCTGCCTATTATTAGTACAAATACCAATGATCATTTATTTGTTACCTTAGTTGAAAATAATATAAATGCAGTTTACCACATGGGTTTAATTTGTGTGTTCATTTAACAAAGTAAACTGATAGGAAAGTTTAAAATAGGAAATAGTTGCCTTCATAAAATCTAATGTTTAAAAAGCAGGAATTCAGCGCCAATTTTCAATACTGATGCAACCCAATGAATTGGAAGGAGTTGTAGAAAATTCTACATAAAGTGAATTCCCAAAGAGTCAGGGTCCATCACAGTTATTTATTGAAATATACCCTCATCCTGCCTTCCTAAGACAAGAGCAAAAGGTAGAAAATCACATTCAGTTTTATAGTCACGTTTATTTCTCATATCCTTTCATGAAGAAAAAAAGGTGTATGGATCAGTCCTTGTGGATTTTGATGAACCATTTATTCACTAATTAGACTAACTGTGGCTCTATAGAACTATTTGCATGGGTCTGTCTTCCTTTCTTCCTCCCTGATTGGGCTCTCTGATTTCAATAGAGGGAAGATTAGACCTCGTCTGCACATCAAGGCACCAAGGTCAAGCTGGTCTCCCTGCACAAATGGATGAAAGACAGACATTCATATTAAAAAGCAAACATTTAGTATATAAAATGCAGAAAGGAATAATTAGCAAATGTGAAGATACTGTAAGTAAAATGATGAATTGATTTTCCATCACAAAAAACACTCATGTTAGTGGGCCCAGGTGGGTTAGAAACTAATATGTTTTGATAAACACTCAAACTAACTGCTTTTCTGTGTGTCCGTTTATAATTTGATGGCATACAAGGAGATATTGTACTGTAGTGGTGCAAATTCCCTAACAAAAACCCAGTTAGTCATATTAACTAAACCAATGAACAATGAAAGGCTTGATTGGTCTGTGTAATTACCCAGACACAGACGTTACCCAGCTGAATCATTTACCCACTGGTGTCTATATATGATAATAAATGCTGTGTTTTTATAATCCCAGATCCTCCCGTATCATCCATACGGTTTTCAGGTTGAAAAATGCCCATCAAACTTTCCTTGTTTCACAAACAGGTACTATTATGCTGGAAATTCATCTACACACATATCTTCACTCTATATCAAACCCCGATTTGGAACAACAACTATGTCTACATTGGATGGAAATAAATATCTGGTCAGTAACACTATCCGAAAACCTTTGCTCCATATATGACATAATTTGTTAATGGCCTCAATTTGATGAAGTGATCAAAATTATCTGTGTTTTTGTCAGGCTGTTAGTTGAAACCTTAATAAACTGTTGCATGTGATAGTCTTATAATGGACAGGATTTTCTAGCTGACATAAATTCAAATTTATTGATACATAATCACCTGAACAATACACTATATCCACAACTATATCAAATAGAAAACTCCATCACCCTACTCTTTCCACAGTCAGCATTAACAAATGGACTAACTATAATACCTCTCCTCTAACCCATTTTTTTCACTTAAGATTATAAGAGACTCATTTGTAATGTGTTAAAAAAAATACAGGCAAAGTGCTGGTTGCTGTTTAATTTTTAAATTTTATTTTATTTTTTTTACATTGTCTTATATTTTGTGGTTTGCTAGTTAGTTGTTCCACCTCCCGAGTTATTTTGCTGGTGTTGGCCTTTGGTTGCAGGAGTGGCTGAAGTGGGAGTTCACCTATTGATTCGTGGTGATATGAGGTAAGGTTTGCTGTGGCAGTTGTGCTACTTTGAGTTTTCTCTGTTGGGGGAAAATTGTAAGTCATTTTGGTTATTCACTGCTAGCACACCCCCAGTGCATTGATACACTGATTGAATGTTTTTTTAATGTTAATGTTAGTGACCCTTACTTAAATAAACTATCCAGTCATGGCAAATTGACCCACACTAATTTTTGTTGGATTCTTTATTGAAGTTTATCTGTGTTTGACATCAGGCATACTCAGATAATACAGTATTACCATGAAGGACATTACAATCCCCACCTCATATCCCCCTAAACCCAACATGCCAGATGGCCACTCTTCCTGATCCTGGTTCTGTCGGAGGTCTTTGTTTGTCCTTCCAGCTAAAGGCAAGGATTGTGTTCCTTCTCACTGTTGCCAAGTGTTTGGTCAAAAGGAATCCAAAGGAAACTTTGAAATTTTTTTTTCAGTTTAAAATCTATAAGTTCTTCACCTTCGTATGTGAAGTGCTATGAGATGATATATATTGTGAATTTGCGCCATATAAATAAAAAACTGAATTGAATTGAATTATGAGTGACTTGCTATTGAACGAGCTGATACTCCTGGCAATATTTATCATGCAAATTGAGAAAAATAAAACACTTTTTCCCCGCAGTTATTAGAAGGGGCCTTGTGTACAATCATCTCAGTCCTCGAAAATTAATTAAATGGAAACATGCCTGTCTTTTAATGAGGTTATGGGGAAGTAAAAATATTCTGGGATCTTTAGTGCAAAAATGGATGGACACTGATTTATTTATTTACTTTACTTTGTTCATTTTAATATATTCTATTTAGGGTTTGTTGTGTTACTCATGTTAGTTTGAGCGTATAGATAAATGGATAGATAGATGGTGCTAGTAGAATTAAAAAAAAAATAGTAATAAAAAAGCAGACATACAGTACAACAATAAAATAAAATAAAAGCACATGGAAGGAGTGTCCAGGGTTATTGCGCAGTATTACTGTTTTTCAGTTAGGGCAATTTTTATTTTTTATTTTTTCAATAAATATAAGTTGCTGTTCCTGTCTTCCTGACTGGAGGTGCATTGTATGATACGTGAGGTATTTTGTTTTGATTTATATGCCATTATAATACAAAAAAATAAAACATTAAAATAAAAAACTAGGCAAGACCTGTATTCGCATGGCGAATACATATTTGGCAATTTTCAATTTTGCAAAAACGACAACCTGGTAAATTGTAGCCCTTTACATGAGGTGTTTTTACTGTCTGTATATGGTTTTTGAGTAATAATGCAGGAAAAACAGAAGACTGACCTTGACCTCAAATATGACCTTGAGTGAAGGTCAAGATCAAGGTCACACATTGAAAGAAAACATTACATGCTGTTCAATGGTGTATGAGCACTGTATCTCAAGTTGTTGCCAAGTTATAGGGAAAAATGTAATTTTTTGTGACGTCATGAACTTTGACCCCTACCGATCTTTTTACTGGTAGGTCGTACAGCTTCGGTCCAATTCAATAAAACACTCCCCTTGAGATGAGCTGTTCAAAAATGTCAATTTTTGAACAGCCCTAATTATTGTAGCATTGAAATTCTACAATAATTAGGGTGACCATATTTTGATTGGCGAAAAGCAGGACACTTGGCCCGGCAATGACGGCCCGTGTCTACCAACACGGGTGGAGTAAAGCATGATATCGGAGTTCATAGGTCCACATACTAGGGCCTCGGAGGCGCTGTGCGACAGTCGGCAGCACCTGGTGGCGCCCAGCGGGAACATGCAAGATTGAAAAACAATGAAAATCAGGACATTTTCATCATTTTATAAAAACAGGACAGACGGCCAGGACAGGACGTGAAAACAGGACATGTCCTGGGAAAACAGGACGTTTGGTCACCCAAACAATAATGATTTGTAGAGATATGGCCACCTAGAGGTTTTTGACACTTGACCTTGACCTTGACATTTTGGTTACAAAAAAGGTCGACTGCACATCCTTGACATTGCCCCTAAAAAATGGCTAAAAAAAACTGTCATTGATGCAGCATGCAGGAGTTCCAGGACAAAGTAGTTGCAGAAGAAAAAGAAGAAGAAGAAGAACTCCTAAGATTAAAATGTATTTGGCATTTTTTTCAAATTGCCAAATACAATTAAATAATAAAAACACTCCATTCAACATGGCGGCCGTGTGACGTGTTTTCGTGCTGCGGCCCCTTTAAGACGCAGGCATTCGTTGCCAGGACGACAGATAACGACAAAACTCCGCGGCTCGTCTGTTTGCAGCAGAAGTGTGGCACCTCCCAAACTGACCGCTGACACTTCACCTTGACAAAAAACAACAACACTTCTGCTCAGTAGCGGTTAAAGTAGACTGTTTAGCTCTCAGACTACATGGAGGCGGAAGCTAACTGCTCCTCCACCGACACGGACTCACTGAAGTGAACAAGTCGGCGTCTGAGTGGAGTCAGTCGCATGAGGAATTACCTGGTAAGATGCGACTCGGCTGCTGTATCAGTGATATCCTGCATGACTGTGTGTCGTTGGAGTCACTGACCTTGCAGGCTACTTTAGACACGGCTACCAACAAAATGTCAGTTCAAAGGAAACTGAAAGTGATTCTCTTTTAGGAACTATCCGAGAGCGTGGAGAGGATTTGCAGCTGCACGAACTGAAACTGAAGAACAATGAGCAAAAAATATGAGTCAGGGACCGTGTCTGAGGTGGAGGAACACATTTCTCTCAAGTATGAAATCAAGAAGAGACTTGGAAAAGGGGTGAGTGACTTTTTAGTTTAACTGATTCAAAGGAAATGGAAGTTTGTTTGCCCCTTGGCTGTACAATTAAGGTTGCATAGGGTAATATAACTTCCTCAGCTGTTACTTTACTACCTTTTGTTACTTGCAGTAACATATTATATTTATTTATTTTTGAGATATTGTTTTGATTTAATTTCCAGAGTGGAAACCTGAACATTGGATAAAGCCAGCTTTAAAAAAAAAAGAGAGAAGCTTTTATTTAGTTGACATCTTGGATCTGGGTTTTGGATAAGTAAATAATAGTTTAAGGAATACTATGTTCTATAAACCAGGCTGTGGATGATATATGAACAGACCCTTATGTTAAAACCTTCAGAATATAGATAGGAATAAAAGTGAAAGTGAGATTTGTAGCTTAGACTATGAGAAAAAAAACTCATTTTGAGAAAACTGCCTTTAAATATATGTATTGTTACTGACATCTACAGATGCAAATAGACAATGTGTAGCAAAATAATCATATTGTGTATTTTCAATGTTTTCTTCTTTCCATTAGCCTGAAAGATGACATGTTCAGGAAGCAAAATATCCCATCTTAATAACAAAACTCCTGAATGCACCTTTGCACCTGAATGTTCTGAAATGACCCCTCGCTTCACCAGTACATCACTTTTTTTTTTACCACTTAAGTTCCCTCTGTTCTTTAGCCTGAAGAAAATTCCTGAAATTCTCCAGACTTAAGGTCCTCAGTGAGCACCAGTGTTGTAAGCAAGAGGTTTATTTACTTTGGCAGGACAAACTCTTTGTTTGCAGATCAGCTGATGTGTGAGGACACTTGTTCCCTTTAGACTCCAAAACCCTTTTGTTGTTTTCTCCGCTGGTGCGGTTGCCACAGGACTAAAAACAGGAAAGGTTTTCTTTCCACTGTGTGTCCACAGAGATTCACAAATTGCTGCTGTGCCTCAGATAACTAGGTGATGACTGCCACGTAGACCTGTCATATCGACATACCTGAGGGCAGCAGTGACTCAGGTTACACAGCTGTTCAACCTGTTTACAGTTGTAGGCGTAGTAGCATCCTGCACTGGGTTTCTTTAATCAAACACGCAGCAGTGACCGCAGCACTGGATTTAAATAGTTGTAAAGTAGTTTTACAGCAGCAAACAGTAAGCTTTATTCTGTTTTGTTAAATTTCCCTAGTGAACGTACATCATTATCAGTTCTCCTGGTTGCCTGATACAAAGAGTCTCCAGTCCTGAGTGAATCTGATCCATAGCCTCTGATGACAGTGCCACTACAATAACAGTGTATCCTGATGCCCTGCCTCACTGCTGCCTCTGTTATGCTTGACTTCACTGCCTGCATCACCTGCCACCATAGTCAAAGCTGTAGCTACCACTGCAAATCATCCATATGTGGTTCTAGGGATGTAGAGACCAAGAGTACATTTTATATTTTTATAATTGTTGTATGTTGTGGATGTTTTAAAGGTATGAGGGGTGATTGATAAGTTTTGAGCCTGACCAAGAAAACAAGACTTGTTAATCAAAATGTTTAGTCCTCTGAGAGAGCAACATGTCACAATAGTTTGAGTTCAATTTGGACTCATTGTGGACTCATTGTGGGCATTAATGCCTGTACAATACCTGAGACCTGGGTAGGTCATTCGAACCGAGTTGGTGACCGTGCTGTGATACAGTACCTGTCCCAAAAGGGCGTGTCTCCCAAGGAAATCCATGAAGACATGGTTAAGACATTAGGAAATGATGCTCCATCTTATGCCACAGTGAAACGATGGACAGCCGACTCGGTTCATTTTGCTTGAATGACCTACCCTACCCTACTTGACTCAGGTATTGTACATGTATTAATGCACACAATGAGTCCAAATTGAACTCAAACTATTGTGACGTGTTGCTCTCTCAGAGGACTAAACATTTTGATTAACAGGTCTTGTTTTCTTGGTCAGGCTCAAAACTTATCAATCACCCCTCGTACATGTATTTTTTTAAACTTAGTGTCATGAGAACTTTCAAGATACCCAATGAAGTGGGGAACGATGCACGTAAATCAGCATGTAGGAGATCTCTGGGACATACTTTTTATTTATTTGTCAGGGACTGTCATAAATCACATCGGAGAAGATGCATCGTACCGGATTTAGCTACCAGCCAATTCCCATCTGTAGCCACTGTGTAGGTAGACATAATAGTAAATATACAACATGTATCCAAGGTACTAAATGCAATTAAGATTATATGATCAAACATACATGCACAGCCTAGCAACCTCACACCCCCACTCCCACATAGACACCATAAAACACTCGCATTATATACATGCTCCCCTATTCAGTCCTCAGATTTTACCATCTGTTGTGACTTTTTCTGTTCGCCATGGGCCAGTGATAGCAGGCAGCTTAGTCAAACATGTACTCAAAAATCTCATCTGGTTCATCAATTGGAGTCTTCAAAAAAGGTTTTCAAGAAAGAGTCTTCAAACAGTCTTCAGAGTCTGATGTGAATAATGTTTATTCAATACAGAACAAACATGAGCAAAATCTCGAGGTTTTAACTCCCAAACAAAGCATTACATCGTCTTATATACGTTTTCTAAACTCTCCAAAACTCTCTTTCTCTCTTTCAAAAGTTGAATCGCCTCCCTCTTGTTTGTGCTGACTGGACGATTTCTCCCTTGTCCTCATGCGGCCGACAATTTTATTGCTGAATCTACAGTTTTCTCAGTTCGCCATTTTGAATTTAACCTCACCTTATATCCGCCATTTTGACCCCGTTTTCAACTCATTGCCGCCATTATGACCCGGGTTTCACCTCATGCCCATGCACAAAGAGAACCTCCTGTTTCAGGCCCTGTCATAGTACATAGGCTAGGCTTGGCCTGCAGTTTACACAGAGTTACAGGTTATACATGTTTTCCAATTCTATCCTTCATATAGTGCTTTTTGGCATAATTTAAACATATTTATTTAGAACTGATTTAACCATTCTATTTCCCCTAATTTTGGCATTTGTTCAATTGAAAAATACCACAACACATCAGTATATAAACACAATATAAAAATGAAGGTGATAAGGGGACAAGGTTGCTTAAAATCCACTTTTTAGCATCACAAGAAAAAAGTAAAAATCTACGTGCATTTTCAGACCATCAGGGAGCTTTTTCTGCTGCTTAATGGCCTAACGGACACACAGATAGATTTAAATACGTATTTTAATGGGAGAGGATGTGCTGCTTAATTTCTAAATTCCTGGGTGCAACTTTGACTTCAGCAGTGTTTTCCAATTTTAGTTTTTTGTAGCTTTTTTTAACCTCCTACAAGGCTAATGAAGTGTTATTTTCTATTTGTCTCAGGCCTACGGCATTGTCTGGAAAGCAGTTGACCGACAGACAGGCGAGATTGTGGCTGTGAAAAAGATCTTTGATGCCTTCAGAAACAGGACAGATGCCCAGGTGAGTACCGTGTGACCTGCAGTAAGTGAAATTAAGTAGCTGTTGTGAACTGTTAACCTTCATCATACAGAGGGCAGGTGGTTCCCAACCGCTTTGTTGGTTTTTTTTGCTTTCGGACTGCTAAAAAATGAAACGATGCCTGCTTGTGATCTTTTTTCAGCAGTTGCAAATGAAACTGCAACTGAAAAAAAGTAATTTTTAGAGGTCTGAAGAAGTAAAATGACCTGTTTCAGAAGACAATGTAGATTTGAATGTCTGAAAAAAGAAAAAAAAAGAGAAGTCTGTGTAGCAAATTGTGTTTTTGTACCCTACTATGGTGAAATAGTATTTGTATTGCAACTCTTTTTTTTAAAATTTTGACTCCCAGACTGTGACCCACCGATTGACTTTGTATAAATGTCCTCCTTCACCTGTTTCAAGATAAAGACAAGTCTGGCTAATGATTAAATAGAACAGGAGGCTTGTGTGTGCCTAGTTTACATGGCTGGTAAACAAGACTGCAGGTTCCTTGTGAAGTTCACATCATGACTATAATGTTTTTTGTTTGTTTTTTTGCAGCGGACATTCAGGGAAATCATGTTCCTTCAGGTAACAATAATAATGGTGTTTAAATTAAATAATAGCCGAACTATATATCACACTATCATCCTTTGAGTTTTAATCTCAGTCCTGGAGATTCAAACACTGATGATCTCAATCCGTCTCTCGCCATTTGAAGTGCATCCCCCTCCACTAGTTTATATGTAAATAGGTTTTAGAGGTAACTGCGTTTATTAACAGTCCACTTCACTAAATAGCCTCTCTTTTTTCCCCACTATTACTTTGCTCTGTCTAGTTTGGCGCACTGCAATTTATTTTTCCATTACGCTTCCATCATGTTTCTGCTGAAAAGGCAGAATTGTGCTGGTAGGTTTTGGCATTTTTGCTTTTATTCAGTGCTGTGTAGGCAGAGAGGAAATATGGGCAAAGAGAGCAGGGGAGTAAAGGTCTGGCCGGCTGGGAACTGAACTTAGGACTCAGTGCTGATGACACTGCCCAAAAAACACATGATGACATTGTCCTTGGTCATTGGTCCACTTTTGCATAAAAATACTTGCACAATTGCAAAATTGCATTAGTTGGAAACCTCTAAGCTATCATTTCTATCCACTGTAACAAAACATGCAGGGAACAGTATGCAGTGCATGCATGTGGCACAGGTCCCCAATGCATCTAAATATCAAAATGACTAAAATGAATGTGGAACATGTTCCTGTTTCATTTTTTTTATCTGTTGACCTACATTCGGATGACCTTCATATGTGCCACTGCACCCTAATCAGCTGTTGTCATCTTCCACTACTGTAGTCACAGGGTTTATAAGACCATTATGTAACCTCTGTTGAAAATTTCACTGTTGTTTACACAACCTTGACGCATTACCAACCAGTTACAGTTATTACAGGTCAAACAGTAGCCAGAGTGTGCTTTCTCTGTGTGTGTGTGTGTGTGTGTGTGTGTGTGTGTGTGTGTGTGTGTGTGTGTGTACATGTGTGTACGTGTGTGTACGTGTGGTTTCTGTTACTGAAGCTCTTTATTTTTTGTACAGGAGTTTGGAGATCATCCCAACATCGTCAAACTTTTAAACGTCGTCAGAGCGCACAATGATAAAGACATTTACCTCATCTTTGAATACATGGGTGAGTGTTGGAATAATCATCATTCAACTTGAGGGAGGCTGCAGTGGTTCATAGCAGTTTAATTTGGCACCGAACTGGCCGAGGTGTGTGTGTGTTACTGTGTGTGGAAGCTTCCCTTGGCTGGCTGCACTGTCCTACTGCAGAGTCCATAGACAGACCTCTCCCTCTGTGCAGTCTAATGCTTAACTGTATTGCAGCATCACAGTCCAGACCTCCACTGTTTATCTGGCATTTTATTTTATTTCAACCACACTGTTGGGGAGAAATCCGTGTTTATGTGATTATAGATGAGCATGTGTTTATGACTATCACAATCATACCACTGGCTGAAATGACTCTAGCTGCCATATAATTAACACATTTTCCCTTCTGCTTTGTACCAGATACTGACCTGCATGCAGTGATAAAGAAAGGCACCCTGCTGAAGGACATCCATAAACGTTATGTGATGTACCAGCTCTTTAAAGCCATCAAATACCTCCACTCAGGAAATGTGATTCACAGGGACCAAAAGGTACACCAGTGAGATTATCAAATGGAGAATATGTGAAGATAAAGAAAAACAATATCACACTATACAAATGTCCTCTTATTCGGATTTTAAATATATATATCAAATTGATAGTTTTACTTTGCATATATCTCCTTCTTGTATTCCATATTAAGGACCTCATTTTTGTTTTGTGGACTGTGTAAATACAGCTAAAGATATAAGTTATTACTTTCAAAATGCTGTGTTTATACAGTAAAATCACAAACAGTAACACAATCCTGCAGCAAATCTGCTCACATGTCCACACACAAAGGCTCTTGACCCTGGAAATTGGATTTTCATCCCTCACTTTTCTCTCACTAAACCTCTTATTCTCCTCATATCTTGGATAAGCTCTGGGAACTTAAGTGAAAATCAGACTCTTGAAGAATGTTTCTCTTCTCTGTGTTTCCCACAGCCGTCCAACGTGCTCTTGGACACTGACTGTGTTGTCAAGCTGTGTGATTTTGGCTTGGCCAGATCGCTCAACCAGATCCAAGAGGACAGTGGGAATCCTGCACTGACGGAGTACGTGGCAACACGTTGGTATCGAGCTCCCGAGATCCTGCTGGGATCCACAAGGTATCAACTGTGATGAGCATCTGTTGTCAGTATTTGAACCACATCTTCTGCTTGTGCTTTTTTTCTTCACAACAGTTGATTTTTCCAATGGTGAAACAGGTCAACATGACATACTTGTCTTTAAATCCCTCTCTGGCCATTGATTAAACCCTTTAAAACTAATTTCCGTCTATCAAAGTTATATAGGATTATATTAGGATATGTTTCCATGAGAATACTGCCTTCTTAAAACGGCTTAGATGTAACTCTACACCATTGCCTTTTTTTAGAATGTGCAGCTTTATAAAGTCCTCTCTTCCATCTCCATCAATCTTCCAATACTTGCTGCAGCTCAAACACATCAGCTCCCTTTAGACACTGCAAAACTACTCTATCCTAAACAATTGCAAGTTGCAATACTGCAGAAATGTAGTCATACAATGTTCGAACCAGAAACCGATTCTGAAGAAGAATGGCACAGAAAGTCCAGGATTACACGACTAGTTCTTTAGGTTTGTAGCATATGAAACCCAGCAGGGCTGAATCATCTGAGACTGTCATCAGTACACTGCAGATTCAAGGCAGAAATGCTCAGCCATGATGTTGTTTATTTTATTATTACTGTTTATTTCACTCATGATATGTCACCATAATGGCATGCTAACAAGGTAAAATACATAATATTTATTAGACGGGGACTTCTTTTAAAGGGACAGAACTTAAAATGTGAAGTTATGTAGTAATTCTCAGTGTACCAGCCAGTTAAAGGAGTGCATCTTGTCCAAAGATACACTAAAGGTGTGGACATGTGGAGCCTCGGCTGTATCCTGGGAGAGATGCTGCTGGGAAAAGCCCTGTTTCCTGGAACATCCACCATCAACCAAATAGAGAAGATCATGAGTGCCATACCACACCCCAGCCCAGAAGGTGACTAAAATAAACTCCAGATTAAATTTCTTTAACTGCTTAACACTTTACTTATACTTTGGATTAATTAAACACCTTTCAAATTTCAGATATTCTTGCAATCAAGTCAGAATATGGATCCTCAGTCATTCAGAGAATGTTACTAAAGTAAGACAAGATTTTCTTTGCAATTTATGTTGTGAAAATCTTACAGTACGCAAGACATGTTAACAAACCGTATGATTTTTTGTGTGCATGTATATATAAAACTGGTAATCTAAGTAACCAGTGATGCACCTGTTGCATATTACTCAGTCTTCTCACAAGGAGTTTATTTACATGTAAGTAAACAGCGTGTACAGTTCTTGCTTGGCCTCTTTCTGATCATGTCTCTCCACCCAGAGCTATTTTAGGGAGTCACAATAACAAATTTCTTCCCCTCCACTGAGAACACTATTATAAGAGCCTACAAGTGGAGGCGAGGCTGATTAAATGCTCAGGGAGCAGAAGCAGTGATTATTGCCATGATGGAAAGATGCAGCAGTGACAGGACAAAATTGTAAACTAAGCACTGACAGCTTAAAGAGGCCACCTTATTGTGATGGGTACATTGGAGACGTCTAAATGAACAGTGCAGTCTAAGTGCTGTCTCACAAAGATTTAAGAACCTCTTGTTATGTACTTTTAAAGGGGCGTTGCTGCTAGTAGAACAATCTGTCTTTTGTCCTCTCTCAGGAAATGAACCCTTGTTTCTGATATTTTATTCCTCTGACTGTTGCATTCTTGCTTTGTTCTTCCTTCCCCAGACCACAGGTGCCTTTGGAGGATCTTCTCCAGCCGTCTGTGCCTCCTGATGCTCTTGACCTGCTGAGGGGTTTGCTAGTTTTTAACCCTGACAAGCGGCTGACTGCAGAGCAAGCCCTCCAACACCCATATGTAGCCAGGTATTAAGAATAAGGCATTCAGATCAGTTCATGAAATAGTAGATGAGCTCAGATTTTCCTCACAGCAGAAGGATTGTAGAGCTGTCTTTTTTATTATGTTGGCTTTTCTTTGCTTAGCAGAACAGCTAGAATGATTATCTTATGTATTCTATGTTCCTGGGATCAATTATTATGGCACCATAATGCCATTTTTATGTTGCCAGGAAGTGCTGTCATGCATCTCTAAATGTGTTCTCTTTTCCTGGAGGTTCCATAATCCAGCCAAAGAGCCCGCTCTTAACTGCGATGTAGTGCTGCCAGTGGATGATGATGTGCAATTATCTGTGGTTCAATACCGCAACAAACTTTATGAGGTACAGAAGGAGTTATAAATGCTCCAAAAGAAGCACCGAATCAAAATGTTACACAGTAGACAGCATTACTTTGAAGTGTACTGCATTAAAAATCATTAGTGGAAGTTGATCTGATTAAACTGATTAAACCTCGTGAATACTCCTCTTCTTTACCTGCAGATGATACTGGAGAGGAGAACGAATCCCGGGATGCTGAGGCTGATCCAGCCAAAGGATGGAGGTTGCGTCAGTAGCAAGGAGAAGCCCAGCGTTAAGTGTGACACAGTAGAGAAAGGCCCAGAGGCAGCGAACAGCAACGAAGATGGCAACCATGAGGGGAAACCACAACATGAAAAGACTGATGAGGCAAACCAAGTGGTTTCACATACAGGCGTCAGCAAACCTCCGGCTGTGAACTCATCCACCCCACCTGCTGTGGAGAAGACAAGCTCGCTAGCTAGCCCCGGCTTAGGAAAAATCACATACAACCCCATCACACATGCCCCAAGTATGAAAGTCTATCTGTACAATATTGAACCTAAGTAATTTTTGCTACTGACCAAAACATGTTTGTAATATTTAAAACTGATAGTATTACAGTTGTTTATATTCCAGTTCTCGTTTTATTACTTAAAAACATATTGTATTGGTACGATATAGTAGCAGTACAGCTCTATATACTTTACAGAAATCAGTATAGCTACGCATTGCTTAAGGTAGAGAGCACAAACTGTTCTTTTCTTCATTCAGATGGTTTTGTTCGGAGTCCAGCTGGTCCTCCTCATTACTACCACTCCACTGCAGCCAGTAGGAAACTAGTGGGGCAGACCAGTAATGGAAATGCAACTCTATCACCAACAGAGGGCAGCAGCGCTAATGAGGTAAGAAGAGCACAGTCCACTCGCTGTTTAGTTGTCTTTTCTTGTTGTGATGTAATATTACATATTTCCAACTTCTGTTTTTGGCTATGTGCATTTTCTCCCACTTATGCTTTTTCTGTGGTTCTCTATGAGCCTAATTTTCTCTTCACCCTCCCTCCAACAGTCCATGGACCAGATTCTCCAGCGAGGTCGCTCAGCCCCTGTGGCCCATAACCGTTCCTTCTCCTTGACCCTAAACCAAACCCAAAACAACCCGTTAGTCCGCAAAGATGAGCCGTCTTTGTCTGCTGGGCTCTACGTCACATCTGCGCGCCTGGTCAGTCTGTAAAATAGGACATGAAAAGATGGATGCAGTTTAAGGCATTTTACGTGGATAATAAAATATGGATTTCAACATTAAATGCACGGAAATGTAAAATTATTTTTAAACTCAAGAGAAACAGAATGATTATCATGCATTACTTTATTTTAACTTTCACTTTCCTCTCATGCAGAACCAGCGTTCCAGTTCTCAGACTCGTGATGCTCGGCCACCGCCGCGGTTCAGCAAGAAAGTATTTCAGAGTAATTGTAACGTGGCTGCTGCAGGTGACCCAAGAGCCAAGCTAGGCAGCTATTCCCAGGCCTATGGCACCATCAACAAGACTGATCTGGACAATCTGCTTCGAAGCCGCCCTTACAACCAGTAACTGCTGTCACATCAGTGGTTAAATAGGGGCACGTGTGTTTGAACACACAACAGAGTTTGCCTTGTCGCGTGGCAAACTGGAAGAGATACTGTAAAAAGAATCTGTTTCTCATGTTGATCTCCTCTATGTAGATAAAGACCTGTAGGCCTAATGGTTCGACATTTCATTAAGTGCATTAAGCCAGTGGGTTTCACATGGACACAGAATTACTGTAAAATATGCAAATAGATATTTTGATGAACTGATCATATGCAGTGAGCGATTATTTTTCATGTGAATACAGCAGCAATAACTTGTTTTCCTATTGTGTACAGAATTTAAAAGATTAAAGTCCACTGTATAATGTTGAACATCAAACCACCATGAGGTTCAGTAATAAACTGAGGTGGAAGCACTCAGATCCTGTGCCTGTTTTAAAATAATGTACTAATACAGCTGTATGTAAAAACCTCCATTACAAGTGTGAATTACAATTTTCTTCTTATACTGTTGGAAAAATACAGTTAGCCCAGTGGTTCCCAAACTAAGGGTCAGACTCCCTCCAAAGGGTCACAAGCTAAATCTGAGGGGCCATGAGTTGAATAATCTGTAACGGGGTGATAGGAATATTTTCTCTTACAACATAAAATCTGACATTTTTACTTTTTGGGGCTTCAAGGATTTATTTAAATGAAACAAAATTCTAAGTCTGAAGGAGAATCAGTTGTTGGTGGAACTACTTGCAACTCATAGACCTATAAAGCAAGACAAAGGGCCCCAAGTTGACACTGGAATAAAAAAAAAGAGTTTGTGGAAAGCTGACTCAAAAAGGCAAAGTCTGCATGCTGCCACAGAGTTTTACTGAGAATTGTGCAATGTTTCCATCAATAAGATCTTCAGAAACTTTCCTAAGCACAAAGTTCAGTTATCAGCAGTGGCGTCATTAGACCTGTGTACTCAAGGTTGTAGGCCTGGCTGTTTTATGAATAGTCCCAGATCTACAGATTTTTAAATTTTTTTTCACAAAAGTAAGAATAATTTTAAAAACAGTCTGAATCTATTATATATATTATTAATATTGTTGACAATAAAATGTTGGGATTATGTTTACTCAACTCAAGGATTTTTTTTTTTGCCATATCAGATCATTAAAGTAACTTCCAAAATAAGGCAACAGATAGCCGAGTAACTTGAAAATGCATTTTTATGGTTTTGTTGTACGTTGTTGTAGTTAGATAAGTTGTCATTAGGCTATGGATAGAATTTCCAGTGTTTTTTTGTGTGTGTTTTTTTCCATCAGAAACAAAGATGGCAGATTTGTTCTGCTTTTTATTAGTTATATATTTAGAGTCTTGTGCTATGGGACTGTGGTGGCGCAACAGGTTAAGCCCCTGACTACTGATCAGAAGGTCAGGGGATCGAACAGCACTGCGGCCACTGTGGGCCCTCGAGCAAGGCCCTTAACCCCTGACTGCTCCCAGGGCGCTGCACCACGGCAGCCCACTGCTCCTACTACATATAGTAGGATGGGTAAAATGCAGAAAATGAATTTCCCAAAGGGAATTAATAAAGGTTAAATTATTATTATTATTATTTATGGGTGAGTGTGAAGTGTGTCTGAGGACAAGAGCTCAGTTGCTTTGGTAGTAAATTACATTAGAAAGAGTTTACGTTTTACAGTTGACAGTTTATTTTTTAAATCAGAAACAATAGCTGACAAAACAATTTCAACTTAAGGTCAACTTACTGGTTTTTGATAAAGTCAAAGGACAGACAAAAATCTGCAGTATTACAAGACCTTGTAATACTATCAAAAGGCAAAACCACAGCGGGTAAGTTGACCTTGATTTGATACTACAAAACAAAATGTTTATTCTGGATTTACTTATTCTTAAAGACTGCATCTGGTGAAAAACACTTTTAAAAAACCTTATTATGATTTCCAAATGGTGTTTTTTATTTACAACAAAACACATCACGAGCAAAATATGCTGTATCATCATTTCTTCTTTAGGATCGGTGGTTCAGGTATGGCTGAATTACTCCAATGATACAACTTGCCAGTGTGTAATGTAGAGTAGTTTTATAGTGATTGAGGAAAGTTGTAGGTAAGCTGGTGTGATTGAGCTGCAGCGAGAGGGGAGGAAAGGCAGAGATTGTTTAGTGTGAAGTGTGGAGTGTGGCTTCCTTAACTTTGTCCTTAACTTTCCCCTTAACTTTATCCTTAACTTTTCCCATAATTTTTGAATTAGAAGCTAACTTTAATGTCATCTCTTTTATCCAGAATGAGAACATGACTTATAGGTAAGCTGGTGTGCTTGAGCTGCAGTGAGAGGGGAGGAAAGGCAGAGATTGTTTAGTGTGAAGTGTGGAGTGTGGCTTCCTTAACTTTGTCCTTAACTTTATCCTTAACTTTTCCCATATTTTTTTAATTAGAAGCTAACTTTAATGTCGTCTCTTTTATCCAGAATAAGAACATGACTTATAGGTAAGCTGATGTGCTTGAGCTGCAGCGAGAGGGGAGGAAAGGCAGAGATTGCATAGATCTGTGCATTAGATGATCAAAATGGCTTAGAGTAACATCTACCCCATTTTGAGGTTATGAAGAGATTATTTTGATGGGAAAGTACTCTATTCCAAAGTTAACTGGACATCTTTATGTGCCCGATACCTCAGTCATTGGTATGTGTTTATTTACAGAAGCATTCTGGGCATTACTCCTTCCTGTTTGTCTTGTCTTTTAACAAGGAAACATGGAAGTCACTATCTCCGATCTATGGATACTCTGCAATTTGTCGTCCCCAAAGTACGATCTGAACTGGGCAAGAAAGCATTTAGGTTTTCGGCCCCTAATACTTGGAATAAATTACAGTCTCAATTTCAAATTCAAGCCGTTGTTACACTCAATGAGTTTAAAGCTCTGGTGAAATCATTGCAGTCTACCTTGTCTGTGTGCCAGTGTTTTATGTGAGCAAGTTTTTAATGTTCTTAATTTTATCTGTTGTTTATTGTTTTTAATGTGACTATGCTGCTGCCCTCTTGGCCAGGTCTCCCTTGTGAAGGAGATATTTGATCTCAATGGGACTAACCTGGTTAAATAAATGCTAAATAAAATCAAATTAATTGT
>OMNN01053547.1:0-10077 GCA_900302755.1 Chromis chromis
CCTCCCCCGCACCCAACACCCTCACCAGCCCCCAGGCCAGCTGCTCAGGCCCCTGAATCTGCACAACGCTGCCAGGTGGGCCCCAGGACATGCAGTTGGACCCCTTCACATACACACATGTACACGGACGAACACACAAACACACACACACTCTCACAATACCAACACATATGCTCGGTAAGCCTCTTTACAAATGGAAGCCCTGCAACACACATGGTTACACGGGTGGCCCACTTGAAAAAAAAACTTCCTCTCATACACCCACACACACACCATGAACGTGTGCCAACTTTTTAACACAGCCTTTGCAGGCTCAGGTGTTTCCCACAGCTCCCTATAATAGTCTGAGTTCACAGGGGTGGGACACCAACAGGTGGCGCTGTTTTCTTTACTAATTACAGCTTTATTTATTCATTGGCATGTGGAAGCTTCCAGATGACTTTGGCTGGCCTGCCCATTCACAGGATAAAAACCAAAGTGTGTGTGTGTGTGCGTTTGTGTGTGTATGAATGTGTTTTTTTCAGAATGCTTTCTACTCTCCCATGGGGCACAAACC
Source organism: Chromis chromis (assembly GCA_900302755.1). Classification (NCBI taxonomy): domain Eukaryota; kingdom Metazoa; phylum Chordata; class Actinopteri; family Pomacentridae; genus Chromis; species Chromis chromis. The sequence continues at coordinate 557 of OMNN01053547.1, forward strand.
ATCACCTGCCTTTCAGTTCTCGTATACTTTTACAATATTTTTTTGTGTTTTCATGCATTTTTTTAATGTCAGTTTTTTCCTCTGTCATCTATAATGTTGCCTACCAGTGCCATCAGTCCCAACAGGATTCTTACAAGCCAATTCCACTTTAATAAACCAGTAGAGTAGTACTGAACATCCAAATATATGCTGTACATAATAAAATAGTTCCTAGTTCAAATTTTAAATGTGGTGTTCCACAAGGATCAGTTTTTGGACCACTTTTGGTTTCTCTTCTGTATGGTCAAAAATACAACATGGATTATCATTGCTGTGCAAATAACACAAATGTATCCTCCTATAACAGCTTCCTATATTTGAATACCCAGGAGACTGAAAAGTTACATCTGATCTGTGTTTGCATTAGCTACGAGCACTTGAAAATCCTCCCTCGGACTTGCAAGGCTTCACAGGGATTTTCTCATTATTATTCCAATACTATACCAGATCATGATGGGGTTAAAGCGTCCCTTGTTTGGAATAAACTCCCACTGCAAATTCAGGAGGCAGGCGGTCTGTGGTTTTTTTTCAAGTCTAGGCTTAAATTCCATCTTTTTCCTCTTTGCTATGTTGCAACCCTGTCTTCTGGAAATTAGTTTCATATATTACTAAATTGTTATGGTACTGGTAACATAACTGCTGGCTGGCTAACATTTACAGATAACATTTTTTTAAGAATGAAGGGCCACATTTGTTAACTCTACTGATGTTACCAGGAAGTGCTTGGGGTGGATGGTGGGCCTACAAAGCACATCAGAAACCTGGGTCCACATACATATTCCAAACTACATTTAGACAACAAAAGCCTTTTGTGTTAAGACTGGTGATTGTGGTTTTGGTTAACTTTAAATAAACATATAACTGTGGAGTTTTTTTTTGTACTAAACCAGATTACGACATTTCCCAAATCTTAACCAAATGCTACCAGTGACTAAACAGGTTTAATAATGCTACACACAGTACAACTGGATAATGAACTGTGAAATCAGATGTTTTAACTAGAATTTGTTAGTGAATGTCACCGATATACTTATTCACGTGTTCACATTCTTGCCACATTCTTCATAGTGATAACAGAAAACACAATCTAGCCTCTATTATGTTTCCTTTGTGTATTTTCCATTGCAGTTTAGTTGTATATGAACATAATTGCAAGGAGACTCAGTTGTATGGTCCAACCTATTGGTCGTTTAGTATTGGCTGGCTAAATATTCACCTGAAGTTGACTTTTATAAATAATTGCTTCAATTCTGAAAGTATGGTTAAAATCCTACATTTAAACACATACCTATTAACTTTAAAGGTAAAGCCTAACTCATTAAGCAGTTGCTAAAGTGCACACCCAGCAGTCATATTTCTGACTTTAGATCCAGTTTTCTAATTCATCTAATACAAATACCACACATATTACAAATTAAATGAAAAGCCAATATGAAAGTGTCTTAGTAAGGTGCAGAATCACTACGTGCAACTGGAATAGCTTCAATGTGTTTTAGCACTGATTCTCCAAGCCACTGGAACTCTACTGGAGGGATGAACATCATTCTTCCAAAAGATATAATGATAAATCTCTGCCGTATCTGGTGACTGTGAAGGCCATAGCATATGATTCACATCACTTTCATACTCATCAAAACATTCGGTGACCCCACATGCCCTATGGATGGGAGCATTGTCATTCTGGAAGAAACCACTCCCTTCAGGATAGAAAATTTTCATCATAGGATAAATGTGGTTACGCAGAACAACTTCATATTAATTTGCTGTGATCCTTCTCTCAAGTGGATCCAAACCCTGCCAGCAAAATGCCCCCTACAGTTTAACAAAGCCACTGGATCTCCACATTGTAGGGGTCAAGGGTTCATGTGTTTCCTTTAATTTGTCATCTGTCTGTATCTGTAGCTGCTAAATGTTCCACTATGACAACAGCTACACTTTGCAGCTGAAAACGAAGCTATTAAAACAGTCAAAAAGCAAGCTGGTGAGCTAAAAGTCACTAAAGCTCCATAGAGCTGAGGAGAAGTGTGGAGTCCGAGGATGATTCCTTGTGGGTTCATCACTAATAGCAATGCCTTTCATGTGATCCATCATTTAGGTAAAATATTTATTATACATAAACCTTTTTTTATTTCTTTACCTGAAACTTCTTGTTACATTAGGAGCATGTTTTATTATAAATTCGTTAACTTTTGTTCACCTTCACTTTCTCCAATCTCAGTAAAAACCATGAACAACTTTTCCTTGTCAAGTTCGCTTCCCTTGTCTAGATCCTTGGAGACGGAGTGAGTCAGTGAGTCTCCTGATATTGTGTTGTGTTGTAGCACAGAGACAGAGACTCCGCCATGGACCAGACCCTATCATAGCTCCCCTTCTGTCGACCCATTATCTGTCTCCCCCTGTGCTCCTCTTCCCTTTTCTCCCCTTTCCCTCCCCTCGCCTTCCTCTGGATGTTATCTCCAGCCGCTTATGCCCTAATACCCCAATTGTTGTGCTCTAAAAACAATAATTAGCAATCCCAAACGAGACTGAGGGGCGAATTTAACAGCTTTCTTCTGATGTGTTTTTTCCTCGCTTTTTTCTCTCTCTTTATCTCCCCCTCCTTTTTTCATAAGAGCAAAGAGAGGTGGAGGGGGGATTCAGGGAGGTGTTGGCAAAGCCTCTTTAAACTCTCTGGTATTATGGAGGATTATTTTGTGCCGAGATTCTGGCTTGTGTGTGTGTGTGTGTGTGTGTGTGTGTGTGTGTGTGTGTGTGTGTGTTTTTTCTCCCCTTTCCTTTTCTCTTCCTGGTTGTGGCAGACACGCTAGGTAAACAGTTTGTGTCACACTTGATTGCGTTTGAGAAATTAAAAAACAGGAATCACAATAGGCCAGGGCTGAGGGATGAGGACTGGGGGGACACTGACACCATAAGACCTCGGCTCTTTGGGGACCCCTGGTACGCCGTGTGAGAGATCGGCCGCCGCAGCCACAACAATACAAGACCTCGTCCTTCAGAGAGCACTCTTCGTTCCCAGTCTCTGACTCTATCTGCACTGGGCCATCTGCTCCCCTTCTCTCTCCTCTTCCTCCTCCTCCTCCTCCTCCATGACTCCTTTCAGAGAGACGGTGTGTTTGAATCTGGCTCAATTATTCAAGTGTTTACAAGCACAAACACACTGCCAGGTTGGAGGTGTGCGAGTGTGTATGTGTTTTCTAGACATATTCCCCCTGTGATTCACATACAGCCTGTGTCTATACACACAGAGACTGCAACATCTGTGCCTGTCAGCGAAATCAGTGCAAAAGTTATAACACGGCGAGCCATTTACAGTAGACACTGACTAAAGCTCAGCTGAGGAAAATGTTGCTAAAAAAGCAAAGTACTTCTCTCTGTGCTGAAATGTAGATCTGTAGGGTGCAGAGAAAACAGCTGGGGAGGGTATATGACTGAAATACACATCTCTGTGTGGAGGACGAGGCCACTGCAGTTAGGATGCAGCCCTATAGAGGGCAGTGTGATACTACAAAAGAAAACTGATGCTGAACATCATGATTTCACAGACAACAGAGCACAAAGGTGGAAAAGTGTGCTGCGTTGGTGTTGATTGTTGTTAATGAAGACCAGTCATAAGTAGTGCTCTTAGGATTAAAAGAAACTCTAAACTCTAAGTCCCAATTTTTCAATAAACAGATTCTAGTTTGAAGTTTTGAAATTGTGCCTTTTTTTGAGGTTTAATGTGATGCTGTGCCTGCAGGCCTACTTTCTGTGTAGTTTAGACCTTGTTTTTCTTCATCAAGCCAGCAAATGTTTGATCAAAGTTGTGTTGTGTGCAGTTAAGACTCAACCTAAAAGTTTGAAATCAAGCTAAAAAATACAATTTGTCAAGATTAAATTTTAGGTTTTAAAATGTTACATACATTTTAATTAACGACTGAAACCTGAGCCTCTAGCTGAACCTTAAACAAAGCAAAAGCTCAAATCTGGCTTCATTGAAACTTTCAGCTCTAAACAACTAACTCTAAAGCTAAAACATAGCTTCATCCTAAAAATGAATCTATCAACATTTACTGTAAACATCTACAGAAGACTGGATTTGCTAAAGCTGAGGTTCATCTGAGATCTGTGAGATTGGCAGAGGGCAAAACGTGGTCATCTGATGTGTAGTGAAATGAGCTGTCTCGTGACCTGCTTGTGAAAACTGAAAGTGAATCATTGTGTGTTTCTGCCACTCAAACAGTCCACAAACAGGAGAGGTCAACACAGTTCAACTCTAGTAACACTTACTGATGTTACACTGAGGAAAGCTTTTCCTATTCTTCATGCTTATTGAAATTATTTCAGTTGGCCTAGCTGAAAGAACTGACTACAAACCCAGCCCCGTTCTTATTCTGTATTGTTTTAGCTACTGGCTTATTGCTTCTAGCTGGGCTGTTACAATGTAAATCATTGAAATGTTGTGGTGATGTTGTAAACCTAGAAGTACTTGTGTCATTTTTTACATGATTCAAGCAGTATCTGTGTCCACTTCCATTTCGCAAATTGTTCCTGCACTGTTGGTGTTGCTGCTGCAGGATTCTAAAACACTCTCCAACTATTTCAAACTAGTTGGTGTCAGCCTCAGAGACTCACGGCCCGTTTCATTTCCTTTAGTCTTTACTTTGTGTCGAAGCATTTACTCGTGACTGGCCAGAGCCACAGAGACTAGCTTAAAGCCAAACACGGGCACTAACCCATTTATCACCCGGGGCTTTCTTGCTTCTGTTTGTGTTTTCCCTGTGTTACAATCAATCATGTTTAATTCAATAGGCCTCACTTTGCAAAATCAAATCTGGAGTTTTGGATAAGAGTTTGTGCTTACTCGTGCAGCCCGTTTGCTTATGATTATTTGCATTTGACAATTTAGCAGGAGTAAACCTGAGACAGGTTCCACCCAAACTGTCACACGTTGCGCCTCTGTCGAGGGACCAACCTGCACCGGCCTGCCTGCAGCTCGCAGGCCTCCCCTAATATATAATCTGTTGTTATACTGTCACCGCAAGGAGCACAACCATCCCCGCGGAGACGCCACCGAAATTCATTAATCTAATTAAATATGTCGTATTGCCCAAATGAGACGCTGGTATGGCTTTGCTGCAGGATAAGTGCAAAGTAAGGCTGGGTCCCACAAGAGTAGCATACAGCCGACGTGCGCTAACGCTACTGCGCTTCATTACACTCTTAATTACCTATTGTTTCTAACTAGTTGGTGGCGTTTTAATGAGAATCTACAGGCAGTTAAATGTAATCTAAATTTTCTAATCTACTGGTCCATTACCAAGGAGTCAAAATGTTATTGGTTTTGTGAGTAATCAGACTTTTAAATGGTGCTGATATCACTCCCGGAGGGCAAGGAGTGGGTTTCGACTGTGTAATTGAATTCTGTTTTTTTCTCCTCTTTCTTCTTCCTCCTCTTCTTTTCTGGGAGCTGAGAGGAAGATTTTTCTGCTGCGGCTGGCCGCTCGGGTCAAGGAGCATGTCTTCGGTTCCGGTCGGATCACAAGGTTTTTCCGCACATGGGTCACCATAGCGACCCCTTGGAGAAAATGCATGTGTGTCTCTGCAGAATGCGCGTGTGTGTGTTTATGTACAATGTGGATATGTGTGCATGCATTTCTCTATGAGTGTGTGTGTGTTTCTGTGTGTGTGTGTGTGTGTGTTTGTGCCCCAGTCAGCCTCAGTGCTCTGCTGTGCTGTCACCTGCAGCCAGATAAGCCAAAGGATTTATCACCCACTGAATTGCCTTTGAGTGGTGGATAAAATGGCTCCAATACATTCTCGTATGAAAACGCTGCGAGGTTAATGAGAGCCAAATTCACAGAGGGCTAAATCTATTAGGTTTTCATGGACGGAATCAATCAACATGCACCACACCGGCTGATTTGTCATATTGAAGCATTGCCCGTTTGAATTCCAAAACACAATCCTCCTCACGGAATGATTCACTTTGATTTTGATTGCCTCTTCATCAAGAAGATGACAGCTATGAACTAATTTTCTTTTCTATCATGTTACACACTTATTAGCTCCGGCTGTCCTTGGCAGATGACTGATTCTCTCCTTTTATAGAGCTACAGTTGGATTTTCCTCAGGTCTGTTCAAACAGCCACAGTGTTCCTGCATTCTTTTTTAAATCAAATTATTTTGTTTTTACCATTTTCATTTGCATGAAGGATTAACCTCTGTCTAATTAAATCATTGCAGAGATGTGCTCATACTTGCAGATGGATTTTCCTGATACTGAGAGTTGTCGCTTATTATGCTTAATACATGTTATATATCTTTACATCCTGAGCGGTTCAATCATAAAAAGGGTTGAGTTCAAGAAAAAGCTCAACATTATGGAGAATGCACTCAGATTAATATAAAGCTACCACCAGCAGCCGTTAGCATAGCTTAGCATAACAGCTAGCCTGGCTCTGTCCACAGCTAAATGTCAAGTTGAGCAAGTCAACCCGACAGTGACAACGGTAAAACTGTAGGAACATGTGCAGACAAACCAAACAAGGTAAAAAAAAATGAGCTAATTAGTGAGTTTTAAATGTGCTCAATTGATGATTTTGTAGGTTTTGCACAGAGCTAGGCTAGCTGTCTCATGCTAGCTAAGCTAACAGACACCAGGGTGGTGTCAATTTTCTCATCTAACTCTTGGAAACAAAGGCAATAAGTGTATTTCTCATGATGTAGAACAGCTCTTTTTACAGAATAAAGACAAACCAACAACTGAACAAACTGAAAGTCCAGTACCTGACTGGAACTCGCAAGAAACATCCTGCTTAGGTGCCAAATTGTAATCACAATTTATTTTTGTGTCTGGTGAGTCAGGAAGTTCATTATTCTTTAGTACTCTGATACTGGAGCTGATAAAGGATTTCCAGCAGCTCAAGTCCCCATTGGATTCTTAGATCTTTCTTCAATAGCTCTCCTCAGTTGGCAGCATGTACAGTACAAGAGAGCTGGCATCACTTTATTCTCTCTGTGCGGATGCTGTGATTCTCCACAAGAGAAAATGTCTAATCATTGCAGAGGAAATAAAAAACAGAAAGATACATTTGTCTTGGGCATCTCCTACCTTTCTCTCAGCGCGGTGATGGATGACAACCTTGGTGTTGAGTGTGTGTGTTTGTCTATCGCAGCGGTGCAAAGTGACCAGGGACAGGCGCCAACAGAAAAAGGCCCTGTCCCCCAACTAATGAGCAGCATTATTCAAATGGAGTCTTTGTTGTCAGTGCACTGCGCCGTAGTCCGCACTCTGCTGTCACAGACAGCATTGCCTGATGCACCGCGTCCTCATTTTGATGCTCTATCAGTTTATCGCCTATTGAAATGCATGTGGGAAAATAAGGCACCTTGAAACTGCTCGTGAGTTTCACCTACTCTCCAGTCAGTGCAGGTGATCACACTGTGTAAAAGTGTTCATGCAATTAATAATTCTTCTAAAAGCAACTCAAGGAAGGATTTTGTTGCGCTATTTCCCTCGGAGGAGTCAGATGAATAGAGTTTCATAGGAGGATTACCCTCTACGTTGCCAATACATGGTGTCAGCCCCAGATCAAACAGTAGGTGGGCACTGAGCAAAAGGCACAAAAGAGACAGCAAACACAAAATGTCAACAAATAGAGGAATATCACCCAGTTTGTCTATCACACTGTGGAGTCACATGAAAAAAAAAAAAAACGAGAAGAGGAGCTTTCAAGGTCTGCACCAGCTGACAGGAGGAGCAGCGGTGAATAAAGGAGGAGGAAAAAAAGATGGGAGTCGAAAGAGAAAAATCTGCCCTTCTACAAAGAAGGACGGGGGGAAAAAAGAAGGCAGGGTGTTAGAGGAAGCTCCTCCGACCGAGCCCATCTCCAGCTGTCACAAATCATTTCTGCTCGGGAAGTGAGGGGAGGCGAAATGTCAAAATATTTGAATAAATTCCACAGAAGCCTGTTGAGAGTGGGGCGGTGCGGCGAGAGGGGTATTGTTGCCGCCAATGGGGTGGAGAGGGGATGAGAGGGTTGGGGAATAAAAAGGGGAGTTGTGGGGTGCAGAAGTGGAGAAGGGGGGTTTTGCATGTGAAATAGCCTTCGCAGGCCTCAGGAGGAACATGAGCTAAATGGAAATCAAAGGTTTTGGCCACTGCAGTGATATTTTGCCTCATTTTAAACAATTTCCTCCCTTGTCTTAGATTATTGGTAATGACATTGACAACAGACAACAGTGCAGATACACTTTGCACTTTCTGTGTGCAGCTAGAGTCACCTCACCTCTACACCACATACGTTATCTTCTCATGTGAAATGAAAACCTTGAATTATATGCATTTTCATACCGTCTGCATGCATGATCCAATAAGCTACATTAGGTGTTTTGGTAGAAACGTTTTCCCATTTGGTTTCATTTGAACATATTTTCATGCCAAATGCACACTTTGCTGTATTTGCTCCTATGCATGCCCTCATGTTGCATTATCCATACCCTTTTCTCTCAAATGCCCTCCCACATTTATAATTAAACCTCTGTAACATGAAGATTTTTCGCTGAATATTTATATAAATCCCACTTGTGGTACTGTTAGTGTATTCTGCCATGTATATATGTATGCTGTGTCTGTGATTAAATGTGCAATGGCACCCGCAGGTAACATGAAAGTTTAATCTCATCTGGATGTATATTTCATATCACTGTATGGCTACAACAGATAGTTAAACCTGTATTTGACATTTGTTGTGATACACTGTACTGAACCTGCTATTTTTATGTGATTATGGTGTATTTGCAGCAAACAAATGCAATCACCTCCGGTCTGTAGGGAAACACTGCGTTGTGTGTATTGTTTTTAGATGAGGGTGTCGATATATGTACTGCTCAGCCACTGAGACTGAGACTATCTTTGTCCTGCAGTGTGCTGCCAATCTGAGGACAGCTCTTTTGTCTTTCTTCTCTGTAAAGTGGATACTTATCCCTGCAGTTGATTTGAGGTTTACACTCTGTTATTACAGAGGCTTCCAGCTGCACCTGCAGTAGTCTGCAGGTTGCATTTTCATGTTACTTAACACACAAACACGAGGCTCTTCCAGATAAAGTAACAGATTTATTTTATTTCAACTTTGTTTCTGAGAAATTCATTTCAGAGTCATTTCAGTTTAATTAATGGGCCTAAAGTAACGATACTCAACTTGACATTTGCAGGAGCCTTTTTTTGAAGAATAACAAAAAGCCAGGGGCCAGTTAATAAACAAAGAATATGTGTTTTATCAGATAAAATGAATAAACATTAAAAGGCCAATAACTCATTTTTCTCTGAATTTTTTTAATTTTCTGATTAACTGATTAAGCCAATTTACATTGTAGAACACTTGCAAACAGGGGAGAGCAGCCATAGTTGTAAGACTTTTTGCAATTTTCCCAATAAATCAAACTACTGGAATCTGACATATTATAAACTTCAATCTGCCTATTATTTAAACAATGCATTTAAG
>OMNN01053553.1:0-11005 GCA_900302755.1 Chromis chromis
GGGTTGGTCGCTGTGTGTGTGTGTGTGTGTGTGTGTGTGTGTGTGTGTCTGTGTGTGTCATGGTGGTCTGTGCTACGCCGTGTTAGTGTGTGTAATTACAGCCCTGAGCGCCGAGCCAAAGCTCAGCACAGTTCGGCTCAACTCAGCTCAGCTCAGCTCCACCGCTCAAGGTCAAACACCTGAATTAGTCTCCGCAGGCCGAGATAGTGAAGGCAACAGCAGGGAGGTCTTTAGGACAGCTGTGCCATCAGGTTAGGATCAAGTGTAACATCATAATTGTTTTAAATATCACAGCTTTGTTTGTTTTTCTTTAATTTAATGGGTGGTTTTACAGCGGAGGCCCAAGGCTCATATCCTGTTCTGCTGTAGGGTGCCTTCGCTACCTGAGACTGGAACCATTTGTATTGACCACAGATCATTTTCACTCCCTTTACTTACAAATGCATGTATTTGTTAACAATATATGCAGGATATAAAATGCACAGTATATACACACAATACATTTTTATTTTCAGAATAATTTAGGCTGCTTAGAAATGTCATAATTTGGACCATAATATACAGTACATGCAGAAAGTTTGACACAATTTAATAGTTTTTATTTTTTATTTTTTGCTTGAATATCCTGTATTTTCCAGTGCATCACCAAAATCTGAATATGGATAGAGTAGATGTTCAGTGTTCCAGGGGCAGGCCTGTATAAACAATGTTAACAAGTGCGTTTTTTTTTTTTTCTTTTCTTCACTTTAATACTGTTAAATACTGTAAAATGTATATTGTACAACAACATTGCTTTTCTTGTTCTGTGTTGGATGTGGGAATATATGTATGCAACCAGCACCCTCATCATGCTTTAGATAAAGTCAGCAGAAAGTATAATCTTGCCATGACATCAGTGAACTGGAATATGGTGTAACACCTGAACACTGTTTATTACACATCTGTTTGTTTACGCCTTATAGCAGCCTTACAATTGTTTGCTTTTAATATTAATAAAGATATCTAAGCATGAGGAAAGATCACAATTTTCATTTTTTTCATATGATTCCTACTTGGATATTTTTACTTTTATCCTTGATGTTAAAGGTGACGTTTGTGATTGTGGGGAAAGATTGCTGATTAGCATAACACAAAAACTGTATTTGATTAGAATCACTGACTCCACCTTTAATCTGACAAATTGAAATCAAGTCCAAGTCCAAAAATTCAACTGAATTAGTTTATTTGTTGGCCACTTGTTGGCAGCTCAAGCAAGCTAAAAACACAATGATGAAATATTGTTGCCTTATGAAGTTATAAAGTTAGCAAACAACTACATTATTACTCACTATAGTCAGTCTATACTATTCTCTCCTTTTAACTCTTTTTTGGTCTCCACCAACTCTTGAGGGAAATATGTGGCTCTTTAGCGGATAAATGCTGCACTATGTTCTCCACCTACTCGTTAACTGCCGTCCTTTTGGTGCAGGGCGGCTTACAAACAGCTGCCTGCTGCAGCTGGAATGTGGGCGAGAGTTTTTTCTTAATTTAATTGAAACAAGGATAAAAGGTGTTGCATGCTGTATTTGCTTGGAGGCAAATTAGTGATTTTGGGAAGTTTAAATTAAAACTGATTTGGTTAAAATACTCTGTAGCGTTGACAGGGTCGGCAGAGTTGAGTGATAATTCCCCATGAGGGCTCCTTGTCAAATTATGATCCTTTGTCAATATAAAAATATTGATTAGTGCTGCGTTCATTTAACCTTAATTTAAAAAAGTAGCATCATTCCCTTAAATGGATGCAAGTTGCTGTGCAGATGACTTTATACGGGGTGTGTATGATTACTTTTGAGCGTGTAAAGCTTCTTACCTTGTTCGCAGTTAACCCCCTTGTAGGCCGGGCTGCATATGCAGATACCCTGGATGCAGGAGCCATGGTTGGAGCAGGTGGGGTCGATACACTGACCTTCCTCCACATTACACTCCGCCCCCTTCCACCCCGCCAGGCACACACACCTTCCCTTCTCATACACGCCGTTGCCGCTGCACAACACGGGGCATGAATCTGCAACAGGACAAACACAGATTACACTCACATGCTCAGTAGTACACCCATGCAAACACACACACGCAGGCAGTGCTGCAGTATATTAGCTGGGAGACCGCGGTAACCTACCATGAGTGGGGCTACGCTCTCTTATCTCAGCTAGTGCGCGGATTCAGCAAATCCTCAAGCAGCCTCTGCCTCCCTGTCTTTTTCCCCCGCGCACATACACACCCATGCGCACGTATACACATGCACACACACTCCAGCTTATCCCTCACGCTGTTTCAATTTACTCAAGCACCACCTGAGCCTGGCTACCACGGCAACCCAGGAATTGTAGAAAATCCTCCCCGACGTCACCTCACTCGTTCTGAACAGGCCGTGAAAACAATCATGAAAACGGAAGATTAGGAGGGAGAGCATTAGGCGTTTATAGAATGAGGCCTGGAAAGCAGCGCTATCTCCATGCAGGGACGGATAGCTGTGTGGCTAATGTAATGACAGCCAGGTAGAATAAAGTGAGTGAGTGTCTCATGACACACTGACAGTTGCAGCTCAGGACTTCAAATGTATTAGAAAGATGATCCAGAACCATCGCCTTTTTTCTGGGATAATTTGCTGTGAGGGCCCTGCGCGCTCAAGCGTGTGGGCATGTGTTATGTGTTTGTTTGATCCTTTGTTAAATCCAACACTCTGCGCCCTACAGTAATAAATTCACTTTTTACAGCTCTTGCTCAAACTTGCCATCTAACTTTTCAAACGGAGAATATTATAGCACGAGCAAATGAGCGAAGATGAGAGGAACGTATGAATAAATGATGAGCGTAAATAAATCATAGGATGTGATATCATATCACCTGTTTCTACACAATGAGACAGATACAACTACAATAATTTTACATACAGTAGATGGACTCTCCCAGGGAGAGAGAGATTGAGGGAGAGGGTTAGAGGGAGGGAATAGTGTCAGGTCAGGGACAACAATGGGAGGGAGAGGGGAAAAAACAGAAAGCTAGAGGAAGAGGAATGAAACAGACAGAGCTGTGAAGATGCAGGAAGGAAGCAATGAACTGACACTTTGATAGGATTTTATCTGTGTAGCCAAACCTTTATATGTAGTTAATTCATCTATTGTTGTTCAAAAACCATTAAAAATACCTCAATGGTGATGAACGTTGCACTGACATGTGACTATTCCACATACTGTAAATTGTCTAATAATAGTTAGCATTCAAATAGTAGGTTCAAATAACAGTAAGGGGTGTGGCAAGCAAAAACAGATAAAAGCTGGTCAGTAATAAAAGCCAGGAAATAGTCTTTGTCAATAAAACTCAACATTCTCTGGAACTATTTCACATTAAAAGTGTGGCAGACGTAGGGTTTGACCGATTATTGACCTTCCAAACATTAGTATTGCTATTTTTAAGCCTGTTCCCAGAAAATAAATAAATTAAATAAAAATGCTTCTTTTGATCTGATGCAGCGTTGCCCCGCCCACATCACAGCACCATCTGATTGGTTACATGTCACAGGTAACAGCCACCTAAAGGATAAATGCTGAAACATTTTCTTTAATTAAACACATACAAAACATAAACAAACAAAGGAATTCCAACAAAGTTTTGTGTTGGCGTTTGCTTTATTCTAAATTTCGCCACCAACGTTTGTATATTCGTTCCAAATATTGGTTAACCTTACAAGTAACTTCAACATTGGAGATAAAGTATCAGAAACGAAGAGGTGTGCCCGTTGAGCCACTAAAAGAGTTTTTAATGTGAAACGTCTCTACAAGAAGTGTTGAAGTTCACCGACTGCTGCTTAACCGTGGGAGAGCAGCTCAAGTACTGTACATAACTCTGCTGGTGGTGGAACTGGTGCTGGAAAAAGATTACACCGAGTTGAACACAGAGAAAGTGTGAAGTTTCCATTAACAGAAAACAGCATCAAAAGCAAATTAGAATGGTTGCAGAACTGAAACCAGGGAGAACTCCTGCTAAAATATGATAACTATATACCTTTATGTGTGTGTATTCATGCAAGAGCAAAAATAGTCTATGCAAATGTGTCATTTTGTTCTGTTTGAGCACAGTGGATTTGATTTAGGGAATTACCAAGTATTTATATAAGAAAAAAAACATACATTTTTGACAAGTTTTAGAAGAAAATAACAGTAGGAGTGAATGGGCTTAAGGCTAGGGAGTGTCACCGACAGCGAAGGGAGGCTGGAAAGCATGGCAGACATATTTTTGTGACACCAGCCTTATCCTCTTATAGATATTTCTTACCTTTGGCACAATCGGGACCCAGGAATCCAGCGAAGCAGTGGCAGTGTCCAGCCACGCACTCTCCATTTCCATTACAGTCAGTGGAACAACCGTCCATTGAGTCTGCACACACACAAACACATTCACAAATCAAACACAAAAGGACGAGAGAGAAAAAACAAAAAAAAAGACAGAATTTGAAAATATTCCACATGTAACTCCATAAGCTGGCATAGCTTTCTGTTATTGAATGAGAGATCTGATAAGCAATGGATGGCTCCCCAGACACAGGGGCTATATTAGATTAGTCTGATCCAGCTGCTATCACTCTCTGGGGAACGGCCAAGCACTCACTTACACTCAGTAGCACTAAGCACATTATACTGCATTACAGGTTGGAAACACACTGCGCGCAAATTTACAAACATCAAGGCTTAATCAACAAACTGTTTACAAGGGCGCAGTTTGGAACGAGATTGAACAACATAAAATCTGACATTGTGAGTGCACAAGTAAATGGAGAATGGGTAATACCGTGTCGCTACAGTAGATACACTCTGGGCATGGAGAAGATCAATGTGATGCTTGTTCCTACTAGTGCTTTGTCTCATCTGGATGCGTGTGTTTCATCATATCCTTCTGTAGGCTATAGGCGTTTCATCATATTCCTCAATCGGACTTCAATTAGCTGCCTTCCTTTTACTGTTCCCTTTTGCTCCCATTGATATGTCCATCATGTCAGATCTCATTCTCCGGGTACAGGCAGCATGGCAAAGATAGATAAAGAGGGAGAGCACTTTTATGCTTTTAGAGCATTATATAAGCCTGCTGAGCTCTGTCAGCTCTGCTTGAGATGGAAGATTCCGGCGAAGAAGCGCCCAGAGGGTGGCAGAGTTGGGGATTTGAACTGTGCTGCCGGTTGTCTTGTGCCAGGCGAGCTCTATCTAAGCCAGATAGAGTAATTAAAATGGGTGTCAAGGATGTCATCCTTTATTTGACCCTGCTCCGTCCTGCTCGGCTCCTCTGAACGGGGAATCGACTCCAGAGTCAAACCGCTGTAGTCCCCCGGCTCGCTCTGTTCAGGGAGCATGGATGACAAATCCTTCCAGGGGCGCGCGCACGCACACATTTACAAACACATGCACGCAAAGTTATTATGTGACACCCGCCTGGAGGCACGTGTGACACATGCTAATGAGACAGGCCCTGCCAGTAGCCGGCAGCACAGCGTTATCCTCCATAGCAGCGCATCACTACAGAAACCAAAGTCATTTTCACCTCCATCACCTGTCATCGTCACACTGATGGAGAGAAGGAGTGGCAATCATCTTTTCTCCCACACAGTCAGAGGGACTCACCAACATTTCCCCATATGCGCCTATTTCTCTCTTGAAAAAAATAAAGAAGCCCTCACACACACAAATTCCAATATTGTATCTGGCACCTGACGCATGCAATGAACAAAAACTCGTCTACAAGGTCACCGAGTTGCTTTTAATCCAGCAGAGACGAGCGGCCCGTCAGAGAGCTCGCAAGGCTGAGAGATGCGGGGTTATAACGGTGATATAAGCTCTGTATCTCTCAGGTCAATGTCTCAACCATAAAAATCTCAGGGCAATTAAGAGGTAATGTATGAAGAGCCATGTCTCTATATAGCACAGTGTGTGTGGGTGTGTGCACGCACGTGTATGGGCATTCATGAGCCACCCACTCTGTTCTTTCCACTGACTAAACCCTTTCCAGTTAGAAATCACTCATGCCATAAGTTATTGAAGTTAAATGCTATTATAAAATGGGTGCTTCCAGCCAAGTGATCTGATTGGTCAAATAAGCATTCCAATTGTACTTTATGAGCCCGTAAAGTTTCAGCCATGCTTTATGACCCCTGGGCTTTATGAATTTATGAAAGAATTAAATGGCTGCTCAGCTAACTAGAAGTATCCAGCCGCTAGCTAACCACCACTTTTTTTCTGTTGTTTGTAATCTTTTTTCGCAGAAAGTTTCAGCTATCCGGGTGGAACTTTTTTCATACTTTGTTGGCCATTGTGTAAAAGATATAATATTCGAGAGGACGTGTGTTGGCAGGTGAAGTATAGCAATTATGCATAATTAATAGCCCTGCAGGAAGCACCACTCTCTGCCTGAGTAGATTTAAAGAAGACGGTTTTGGAGTGGAGGTGGCAAAATGGCAGCAGTCATTAAGCCGGAGCTTTTTGTGGGTTACATGTGAATGTTAATGGCAGTGAAGGAGAACAAGGGGTTATTATCTGCACCTTTGTTTTTTTAAAATAGGAAAATATGTTTGATAATGCTATCTGAATTACATAATAACATCTATTTTTAAACCTGCACATGATCTCTCACTTTTCCTCTTCAGAATCACTGACTGGAGAACATACTGTACACACACATCTGCATATATTATAGTATCTATACCAGCGTTTACAATTTTCCGTCCTGCAGCCACCAAATAAGATGTAACTGCGTTCTGCTTGTGTGCGATGGTCTGTGAAGTGATGACAGCACAACATAATGTCTTTTGACTGATAAAGGTCAGTTATCAGCAGAGGAAACTCGTGTGGTTTTGAATGTTCTGCTCCGACTCAATACTTTCTTCTTTTTTACCTTCATCAGAATGATTTTTATTGTGATGATCCACGACAGGGCTCTGTGTCGCATGGAACCTCATTGCTCGTGCATGTTTTATCACCAAGACGGAAGCATGTGCCACTGCTGCAATGTATTTCATTAACTGCAATCAGCATCATTCCGCGGATCACTGTATGTCCTGCTTCTTACACTGTATTGATTTGTGTTTATTTTATGTATTTTTACGGCTGTCTTTCGCCTTTTCTCATATCTATACTTTCTGTTTCTTTGTTGTATCCAGTTACTATTTGCTGCGGAAAAGCTCAATTTCCCGACAGAGATCATCTCATTTCTCCCCCATCTCTCAATAAAGCTCATCTCTCGGGCTACAGCATACTGCGTCTCTTATTAGAATTTACTGTACTGTGGCTCAGTGGTTTTGATTTTCTGCCTGCGAAACAATGCAGTGTCTGTTTGTAACCCTCGTTAGAGGTGTAAATGATCAGTGAAATGAACTTTGACATCAATCCATTAATATTATTTTCCTCTTTCAGGCTAAATCACTTGATTAATTATTTTTGAAAAACCTTAGCAGACCAAAGGCTGCTATTCTGAGGCCATCTGTTGTGTCTATATTTGTTTTGATTATTGAAGAGTGGCAATGAAAAAAAAAGAAAGGTTTCCTGTTTGCTGTTTAGCTCAAAATATGTGACTGAAAAAAGGTCTGGTCTATTCCAGACTTTACAGACAGCGCACGTGTCAACAAATGTTTGACAGCTCTGAAATAAAATCTGTGTTTAGCTGTCGCATGCTGTCAGTCATTGTAAAAAGGACTCTGTCAATATGATGATGAAAGATGTCTTCAGCACAATGTTTTGGCTCTATGGAGCTGTTTACTGATTGACTTACATCTTGGGCTTTTAAGAGGGTTGGTGAAACACATATTTAGCTTAAAAGCATCGAGACAGCTGCGCGCAATTTTCCTGATCATTTTCTGAATCACATGAAAACTACATAATGCAACATTAGCAGGGAAAAACTAAAATCTCAAAATAGAGTTGTTTTTTTTCTCACAGAGTGCTGCTTGTAATGCCTGTTCATCTCATACACACATGCAGTATGCTGCTGTATTATCTTTCTGCTGCAAATAAATTTCTTCATGATGTTTCTGTGCAACTACATTTCTCAACACTTTGAGGTTATTTCAACACTGTATTCTCTTAAGGACTACTGGACAAAGTGGGAGTGGGGAAACTGCCCTGGTAATTATCCACTTGTCTATATTCAGCCACGTACTCTTGCATTATTCACATCCTTCAATTTACACTGCCATCCGTGTGTGTCATAGCAATGAGCTGCAGTTAGCAAGCCCTGTCATTACTACAGGAGCTGTCCTCCCCTTTCTAATGCCTGTCTCCTGCCATGGCAAACTCACACTCATAATAGGAAAAGTTCCCTTCAAATGCCAATGAGTTTGAAACCACTCTTGGCCTTGTCCTTATGTTTCTGCATATCAACAGATAAAAAGGGAAGAGACTGAAGCAACCCTGAGACACTATTAGTGGAATTCATGTGTAATGCAATGATCACTACTATATAATCAGAAAACAATGACTCACTAACACAGATTTTAAAAAAAAGAAGAAAAAGAACCTCCAGTTTCAGTGAATGTGTAATAACCCTCCTCACCTATGGGGGTGCTGTGGAGCAGCACTTGCTCAAGGTTGCGTCCATCGTTGTAGAGAGCCAGGTGCCAGGTGCCGGGGTCCATGTACTCGATGAAACCTGTTTCTTGGAGGCCGCTCAGCAGCAGGCCTTTGGGAGCTTTGGCAGTTGAGACGGGATCAGTCAAGGACCTGGGCAGGGCCTTCCCATCCAGCAGCTTCACAAAGTCGAACTGGACATAATGCAATAACATAATCAGACGACGGCGGAATGAGAACGACAGGATATCCACACAAAAAAGCCTGCATGAATGTGACAGCTATTTGCAAGCCAAACCTTGTGCAGTGGTATGTGGCTATTGTTGGGCAAGCTGTGCGACTTAAATGCTGTTAGAAAAACTGAATACACAGAGTTACGGAATAGTATTAGATGTGCATATCAAATGCCAAACCGGAATGCAAAGAAAAGAAAGAAAATATTCGTCCACGGCCTCTCAGTCCTTCACCAGACGTGTTCTAGAGCGGTTGGTTCAACAACTTGACATGCTGCTAATAGCATGGGCAGACTGTACCACCCAGGTTTTCAATGGAACAGACTATTATTTCATCTGTCTGAACCTCTCTGTGCTTCTTTCTCTCCCTCTTTAACTTTCTCCACCACCGTCATCTCTCCCTCCCCTCATATCCATCCTCAAACCTCCTTGAACTAGCAGGCACTCGCTGAGTCTTATTCCCCCTGAGGGCTGTGTGTCACACTAGTGTCAAAAACAGCTAATTAGACCTCTTCATGCAGACGAGAGCAGGGGCGCACTGATGTTAAAAAGCAGATGACTCAGTATGTGTTGTATTTTTGTCTGTATACGTGCTCCTTGCATGGCACAATGATGTTCTACACTGTGTACTGCATATGTATGTGTGTGTATTGTTTCTGGGAGTGTGCCTGAGACATACAAAGTGTCACTGACTTGCAAAAACAATGCACATTTGCACTTTTAACGTCAATTTTGGAAAGATTTCTGTCGCATCTCTTCTTGCTATAGCAATAATTTTGCATCACAGCCAACATCTGGTAGGAGTAGGACATGCATAGACTGATTACTCTGTGTTTTCTATAATCTCTCACACTGTGTGTTAATACAGCCGAACTCACAATTTAATTGTTCTCATTTACATATTTTCTGTTTCTCTTGTCAGGACAAGTTTTAAAATAGTGATTTGTTCATGGCTCATAAATGCTACCTGTTAAACAGGCAGCAGACAGCAATTCATGCTCTGCCGTACTGAGATATCGATCAAATTGTTATTATGTTCTCACAAATTTGCCTGACAAAACATGCATGAATACAGTTTATGGACACCTGTTTGACTACAAATCGATATTTGAACTGAACAAAATGATTCAAATCAGCAAATGGATTCGCAACTTCCACCTCTGTAGTAAAAGAAATCTATAAGCAATCAAACTGGAGACGGTGAATCAGAAATAACTTGAAATTGTGGCAAGTTAGAAAGACTCTGTATGTGGTTAATAGCAAGCGCACAAAAGAAATCTAATTTATACAGACATATATCAGAATATTTTTCAATAGATTTTCAAACTCAATATTTTTTTCTCCATGATAATAACTTCTCTATCAAATATAATTTATTTTCTTACAAAAAAAAAATCCTCTGTGTCTGTTTGTTTAAAATATCCCATCGGGAGATCTGGATCGAGGCACAAACGTAATGCCATGTAATCATCTTTGAATAAGCGCTTAAGCCCAGTGTCAAAACCACCTCAGTGTGGATGAAAGTACGAAATGGAGAGGAAAAAGGTGCATTATTGTGGATGTGATCTGTGGTAGTTGAAAGCAAACAAGCCCATCTGGGTGAACAGCATGCTACAACAGGAGCCCTCTTTACCTGAGTGTGTGTAGGCGGTATGTTCCTACGTCCATAGACCCCCAGCAGTGCGTTGTGTGAGAGCGAGAGATTGAACTTGATGTAGGTCGGATGGTGCACGGTCATATGAAACCTCCAAAAAAGCCCCGGCGGGATTGCCTGGCTCTGCTGAGTTCCAATGTCGACCTCGCCACGGTCAATGGCCCGGCCTCTCACCCATTTCTCTGCAGGTAAAAACCACAGACAGGTGATACTGTTAAGTCACATACTGCAGATTTATCAAGGTGGACAGGGAGTCCTATTCAGCACCAGGGGAGGCAATTAATAACCAACCTCGCGTCCTAAACATCAGTGTGATCAGCGGCTGTGCTAATCAAGTGAGACTGAATAGATATCAGGAATGACTGAGCGCTGGTGAAAATCCTGCTTTTTAAGAGGCCAAGCTTCGGCAGTCCTTTGGTTGGGCTCTGCATAAAGATGAACTGCTTTGGAGAGGAAGTGTTTTGTCTGAGACCTGTCTACTGGGGTTTTGTCATGTGCTATATTAGCATCTTCTAACAAGAAAGAAAGTGAATGTG
>OMNN01053554.1:0-10999 GCA_900302755.1 Chromis chromis
ATTACATGTAAGCACATTTTATACTTAATTTGTAGACCGAGTAATTTCGGTAACTGGTTAATACTGCATGCAATAATGTGGGCGCTAAAATACTTCTGATGACAGTTACATTAACTACTGTTGTTTTCAGTAATTTAAAAAGATAAGGGAACATCATTTAGATCAATAAAGATGATGCTGTGAAAAAATTAGGGCTGAAAGTTTTTATTTAAAAGGAAGTCTGTGCTCAGAGCTAATTTATGCTTAAGCAATCAATGTCAAAGCTTTCACTCAAAAACTCCGGTTGCATAGAATTATTAGGTATAAAGTAACACATATTTCGCTTTTGACATTTAGCTTATGGAAAATCATGTTTTTCCATTATTCATCAAACAGATTAAGCCCTTCTGAAGTTGACATCTTATTCTTTACCAAAGGCGAGGGCTGCTATTTTGTGTCAAGGCACCAGGGGTGAGGTAAAGTTGGATTTTAAAGTGCCTTTGATTGTATCTCTATCTATTTCACCAGTTGCCATTTAAACAAGACAAGCTCCTCCAACCTCCCATTGTTGATACGCTGGTTGCTGAAATTGCACTAAATGTCTTCTGATCTGAGGTCAGACACAGGGAAGGAGTGTGAGCGCTGCACACAAGAAAAAACAAATTACACCATTATCACTGAGGCCTATACAGGCACAATTGACTGATTGCTAAACCAGTGATCGCCCAATCATAGCATAGCAACTGTAACTACAGACAGCATGTCAAGCTTTGGACTTCACAGCACTGTGTGTTTAAAGAGTTTGGAAAGTGAGTGAGCCTTATGAGTACATCTAATATTCTAATAACATATATATTATGTTGGTGATTTGGTGCTACATAAGTAAAATTGAACTGTACTGAACTGAATTCAATTGAAATTAATCAAATTAAATTGAATTGACTTGCATTGAATAGAATAGAATAGAATAGAATAGAATAGAATAGAATAGAATAGAATAGAATAGAATAGAATAGAATAGAATAGAATTAAACTGAATTGTGGTGAAAATTGACTGAAGTGAGCTGAGCTGAATTAAATTAAATTGGATTGAACTGAATGGAATTAAATTGAATTGAACTGAATTGAATTGAATTGAATTGAATTGAATTGAACTGAACTATAATAATAATCTAACCTTTATTGATCCCCTTAGGGAAATTCCCTCTCTGCATTTGACCCATCCTATTCAAAGTTAACGGTAACATACAAGGAGCAGTGGGCTGCCGTGGTGCAGCGCCCAGGGAGTAGTCAGGGGTTAAGGGCCTTGCTCAAGGTGTGCCCAAACAGTGGCTGGTTCGATCCTCTGACCTTCTGATCAGTAGCCCAGGGGCTTAACCTGTTGCGCCACCACTGCCCCAATTGAACAGAAACTGAGTGAAGTGAGCTGAACTGAACTGAATTACCCTTCAGAGACGCTGGACCTGATCCCGGCTGACACCCTGGACAGTTTGTCAGTCACTGGGCCGACACACCAAATTCACACCGACTTCCAGTCGGCAAGGCACCAAATATAAACAACACAGCAGCTCCTTTACTTCTGTGTTATTGCTCTTGTGCAAAGAAACACGTTAATATATTTACATTCAACTCCCCAAAACCTCATTAGCGCGAGCGTTTGCCTCCCATAATGACACCCACTTCAGACACAGCACAAACATACCAAAATAGAAGTGCTGGCATACAAGTGATAGGAGGGGCAGAGAAGCTGCATGTGTGTGATGTTGAGAGGGGAGCAGCATCATTCTGAGAGCTCGCTACGATCTCACAGTCTATTCCCCTGACATTATACTCCCAAGATTCAACCACGCTTTACATGAAAGATGTTACCTCTTTGAAAGATCAACAGAATAGACCCTTGATGACATTAATAAGAACTCTGCAGCTGCGGAAGAGACACAACAGCAGGAGGAGGAAAGGGAAACCAATTTCTCTGCTGATGTTTGTGTTCCCACAGCGCCTCGGGTGGTGAATCTGCGAGCGCACTGTTGCTGCCTGTAATGTGGGTGTTGCAGGGGAACAATTGGTAAACAGCCACTAATAGATGAGTGTACAACCTCCTTTAGCACAGTCAAAGGAAAAACAACATGACTAGCGAGGAGCAAGTGGCTTTTCCATTAAGCACAATGCGATAAAAAAGACAAATCTGTTGCTTTCCTTTATGAGGATTTAGTCTTCGGGAGGCATTTATTAGCAAAATATCATCTACAAACGGCATCACATATGCTCTATTGCCGACAATGAAGCTGAAATGGCTGATGTATGTCGTTAAAATACACTGCAAAGAACACCAATGATTGTGGGCTTCAATATATGAGCCATTTCTAAGTTGAATTTCCATCCCCTCAGGCTGTGAGCGTCCAGCCCTGGCTCCCTCATTTTCGGTCGAGAGAAAAATAACAATGCCTGTATGCTCCCGCGCAAATAAAATGCATCTCTTCGGCTCCTCATTTCCATGCGACTGTCTGGGTCTGGGAGAGTCGATGATAGATCTGCCGACTTCCAAATGAGTTTCATGAGAGCAAACTTCATTTTTGCGATGAAAAATTGTATGTACAAATGTAAGAGGATAATAGCACATATAGTGACCCATGTTATGTCAGAACTACCTAACATGGCTTTAAACCTCCCTGTATCTCCTGATTTCTGTCAGTTTATTGTGACTTATTAGGAAATTCACATTGTTCTAAATCAGATCATAATTCTCATCCTGTTTTATTATATTATAGCAAACAGGTGTGGAGCGAGAGCAGCTGTTGAAGCTATTTTCATGTGCAGTGTTTGTTTAATGAATCCTCGCCTTTGAATATTGAGAGCGAGGAATGACCCACTGTGCTGCGAGAGATGACACGCGGCGTTATTATAAACGTGCAAACACTGCAGCACCATTGAAATCGCCGTCCCCCTGCAGAACTGTGCCGCCTGCTACAGATGGGCTGAATGTCTGTTCAAACTGAACCGGGCCGGCTACACCCCTCCTATAATGGGCCTTATCTGACAGAAGGATTAGTGTTCAGCAGAGCAAAAACACCATTTAGCCATGGTCAGCTGGGAGGGTGCTAGAAACCCCAGTGTGATGCATTGGCTTTGTGATCTCTCAGCAAATGAAAGGAAACAGGGGAGCGCTGACTTTGCCTCATTACTGCAGCATGCATTTATTGAGAATTAAGGAAGAATAGCGTGCATGCCAGTAACCAAAGAGGTTAAAACATGTGAAAGGATGGGAACAACGGAGTGTAGTGGGTGAGGTTAACTATTCTTGTCTTACTTGTATACATAGAATTAGTACACCATAAGAAATCTCATTCATCTGGCTGCTTTCCTTGTTGTTTACTGTGATTTATAGCTGTCACCAGACAAGAAATAAAATGGTAGGGGGTTAATAATGAAGTAAACCTTAAAATATGAAACACTGCTATGACTGTTGTGACCTTAACAAACACTTTGCGGGTTATTGGTAAATTTCAAGCTGTAGCAATAAGGGGCAAAGGCAGAATTTGACCAGCAACTGTCTCAAAGTAGTCTGACTGACCAGATGTAGACTTCGGGTATAAGGCTGCCATTCATGCGTTCACACAGCAGTTTATAATATTCCTATCAACAACTCCAGACTAGCATTTGCTTAAAATGGTGAGTTTAGCAGAGGATCTGGATTGTGTAATCAGACAGGCCTGTTTTCCACCAAAACAATTCCCCATACTCTATTTTGCTGGGGCACCATTGCTGCGTCCTGGGCTTAGCGCCACCCAGGATCATTATGATTAGTTTAACCCCCTGAACTCGAGGCAGTTTCTGGGTGTTTTTTTTGCTCATATCACATTTTTTTTCACTGTGGGCTCATTTTTCACTGCAATATAAAGTCCCACACATTTATAGAAACAGCACAACCATGGCTAGAAGCAGAAACAACTCAAAAATGTATATGTGAGATGGTTAAAATGCCTCAGTCTACAGAGAAAATGGAAGTTAATTAAAGACAACAACAACTGGAATTAACTTATACAACATTTTTACAAGTGCCCACAGGTGTTATAAATACTAGAAAAAATTATGACTTTACATACTAATTGTGTCCTCTCTGCTTTGTGTGAACACAACCTGCAGTTCATCCTAGTTCAAGGTTTTTGTTTTTACAGAATCGGGTTAGAGCTCTGGTTAGATTTTATTTTTGACAAAATTTGAAACAGACACGTCAAACAAAATGATTGTGATGAAATATCTTGATTTTAAGCTTATATTTCGTTAAGATTTCCAGCGGAACTACACATCACAGATGAGTAGTTCAAGGACCTTTGGAAAGTTGAAAATCTGATAACTCCTTGTATTTCTGGCTCTGATAAATAGTGTAATTTTGGTGATTTTCTAAAAATAACATGACTTTAAAACCCACTGGCAGGTTTTGGGGTCCTGAAAGTTAAAGAAATACAGCTTTTCTCCCCGCTTATAGCAGAATGATAATTCTCCAGCGCTGACACAGCACTGTATAGGTCAGGCTATATGAGACTACTCTCAAAGGGAAGTGCAGCTTTTGAACACACAACTATTTTTCTAATGGCCTGACATTTCTATTTTTGAGTCTACTTATGTCACACACACTCATGTCACATTACTGGAATCAGTGCTCAGCTTTAACCCGAAAATGCATAAACATTTGTTTCTCTGACGATGAATAAACCTACAGCTAACTGATTTTGATGTGCTTACAACAGAGTTTGTTTTCATAGCGGCAGTATCTTAAAAAGACCATTTCAGCTACACTCTTGTTGTGGATGGAGCTTTGACATGGATCAGTGGCTTATCTTTTTGTTCCACTTCAAAGAATCGTCTGCCGTTAACCATCATCTCGAGGTAATTTGGTGGAATATTTGAAAATGCCACAGTAAGGCTTTAAGTGTTTAAATGTCTTGTCTTCTTTGATCAGGCTCTTCCACCTGCTGTGTGGAGAGAACACAAGAAACCCGGAGTTGAACTTATCCCACTGAGTGGTGGGAATCACTTCTCCCCAAACATTAACTCCTGTCCTAATTAGAAAATAAACTGAATAAAATAGCACGTTCGCTGTTCGCACAGAAACCCCATCTCACATCCGTGCACATAGACAGACAGAGCTGGTGTATCGGCCTTCTGACTGGTATTTGTATTCAACAGAGGTTATTTTAGCATGAGAGAGAAAGAGATAGAGACTTTACAGTGAGTTTAACCCAATAAAACCAGCTTCACTTCTCCATTTAGATACTATTTTTTTGGTAACAGCACTTCCAGATAAAAAAAAAAGTCTCTTTATTTGCCGTGGCCTTGTAAAAGCAAACTTCCAGCAGCAGTCCTTAATGTTTGACCTCCACACTGTCAGAGCATCCTGTGCAGGTTCTGCCTGCAGCTCGTCCCTGTGGGTCAAGCAAACACCCATTTTGGCTTCATCTATTAAAAAGTTCTGCCACTCTACTTTTTTCTTTTTTCTTTCTTCTTTGCTGCACCAGACACCAAAAATAATAACAGAAGCAGAAAATATTACACCGAACAAATTAAAAAGATGGCTTAAAGCAATGGAGATCTTTTTTTGCGTTCAATAAAAAACAAAATATTGGGGAGTAAATCACAGAAAAGGGCAGAACAGAGACATTTGCAACAGAATTCTTCACTGAGGGACAAAGAGACTGACACTGACACTCACTGATGATGACTTTCATTCAATGTCATGAAAGCACCAGGAGATGCATCATATTGTGAGATTCACTCTGAGAAAAACGAAAGCAATGACCCTGACAAAACACGACCAACAAGAAGGGTGACTCAATTATTTAAATATGCAGACACATCTAAAATAAGTATGCTACAATAAAAATTCAAAGCACCACAGCTCCTTCTCCTCGATGTGGACGCCTTCTTCGTCTGTCCATCCCCTGAATTTTCAACCTGGGTGTCATTCTGGATTCCACCCTTTCATTCCAGTCAACTCCATCACCAAGCCCACTTTCTACCACCTTAAAAACATGTCCAGACTTTGATCATCGCTCTCAGACTCTGTGGTTAAAACCTCCCCAAAAAGCCCTACAAAGCAAAAAACCTTGACAGTATGTGCAGAACTGGCTCCAAGCCCTGGCAACTGTGAAAGTCAAAGCAATTGTAAGCTCTTAGGTTATCATTTATTTATCTTTTAATCATCTGTAAACCCTCTTATTGACGATCAGTTGCTTACATGCAGAGTCATTTTCAGAATAACAAAATTCTTATGTGTGCAGAGTTACAGGTTCACTGCTGCTTATAGTAATATAAGATGTGTCTGTTGCACAACAAGAGTCAAAAATAGAGATCTAAGGTCTTCTCAGGTATAGAGTTTTGGTCTGAAGTGGCTCCTTGGGTAGTGGTGGATCAGCGGTTAAGGCTTTGGGCTTCTGATCAGAAAGTCAGGGCTCCCAGCACTGCAAAACTTCCACTGTTAGACCCATGAGCAAAGACCCTATCTTTTCCACGGACTTCCTAACAAGCTGGAATATGCAAGACTGGATTTAGTTGTACTTTGTGCAATGACAGTAAAGTTGAGTCTTAATCTTATGGACTAAAACCTCAGCTACAAGTCCTTCTAAGACGATATCTTCGTCTCATCCCTAAGAAGTTGTTCTGTCTAAGGAATTGAGGAAAGGAAAGGAAGTTTTTATGTGGTATAGAAAAACCATACCATATGGTTTAAACCGAGCCAGTGAGAAAAGTGTTTGTGTTCATTGCCATGATAATTCTCCAGCGCTGACACAGCACTGTATAGGTCAGGCTATATGAGACTACACTCAAAAGGAAGTGCAGCTTTTGAACACACAACTATTTTTCTAATGGCCTGACATTTCTATTTTTGAGTCTACTTATGTCACACAGTTAAAAAACAGTCATTCCTATTCTTTTAAGACACAGACGCTCAGCCAATTTAGCCTCTCTCCCCCACGAACTGTTATCCTCAATATTGTCTACAATCATAACTTTACCAGTGACCCTTGTCTTCTTATTTAAGGTAATGCAAGTCATGGCATCACCTCCACCCACATCCACCTTCACTGTTGACCCGTATCTCGCACAAAATCCTCCTCCTCACCTGTAAATCCCTTCATGCCCTTCAGGCTCCTCAGTGCCAGTCAGACCTCCTCCATCCTTACATCCTGTCTCGGAATTTGCGCCCTTCGGATCCACTCACCGTCCTCCACACCTGTCTGAGGTCCTATGGGGACGGAGCTTCCACCCTCTGGAACTCTCTCCTCTCAAAAGTCTTATATCACTTCTATCATGACTTTTAAAAGAAAAAAAAACTCCTCAAAGCCCCCCTGTTCACCGAGGCTTTTGGTCTTAGCTAATACTGTCTCTCCAGCTAGCACTGCCTCTATTATTTTCTGTTCTTGTGTGTTTTCCATATGTGTAAAGTGACCTTGGGTCCCGTGAAAGGCACTAGATAAATGCAAGATATGATTATTACTCAATGCTCTTTAAAAACTTTCAAGCACAGTATGATGTTTGTACAGTTTAGTAACTTAAGATAGCAATGACAAGTGTTCTGATTTCCCCGAAATTCACTCAGTGGCATTTCGGTGCTCTGCACATGGTCCACAGGAGGCAGGTTGGTATTTGTAGAAAATGTGTAAATGATGTGCTGAGAATAAATGTCTCAGTACGACATCTATTTCTGGAACAACATCCCTCTGCTGCCACTTTGGTAATTTATCAACAAGAGCAACTAAACTTTTCTTAAACTTTAAAATGCACTGTATATTAGATCGGCTATTTCATTTTATATTAAGCACTCTCCAGCCAGTGGATGAGTTTGAATTGGTTTCAGAAATAACTTTAAAGGTGGAAATCAGTTGCCGTTCATCTATAAATTAAAATGGCTGATTCTTAGAGCTTTATTGTAAGGAAAGCCTCACTTTATTAAATCCCTGCAGCTATGTGAAGGCAGCAGGACAGATGTGGTGATAAACCTGCAGACTCCAGTCTTAGGAGTCGTAGAGCAGTGCCATCCAGTGTGTTTACCTTGATTAAATCACATGGAAATGATACTGAGCTGCTGTGTATGTTGAAGACACCACATTACTTATTTTTGCATTTTATTTTAGCTTTCATGTTCTATTCTTGAAGCGCATTTTGGATCCAACACTGATAAAATCCCTTCTTGCAATATGAGTCGGAGTAGAATTAAGACTACTTGCTTCGCCAAACGCGACGTCCTGGTTCCACATATGGTACCAGATATACGATGAAGAAGTTTTAAAAAAGCACAAAGTATCACTCTAATCTCATCACTGTTTCTATGGTAACTATTACAGTAACTTCCGACGTCTGAATTGAACATCAATGTGGAGCAGGATCCTTCAAAGCAGGGCCTGTCACAGACAATGTGTAGTACCCCACAGTTCTGCTGGTTTGGAACTGACAATTTTGTGTAGCAGCTGGCGTTCCTTTGACCTCGGCGCCGGCCCGCTCTGTCTGTAGACTGAGCAGCAGTGATTCATCTTCACGTGTTGCCCTTTGCCTCTACTCCAGGAGCGGATCTGCACAGTCTACCAAGCTGGGAGGATATAAAAAAGCACTTTCCTTTTCAAAAGGAAAACAATTTGCAGCACAGCAATAACTGGACAATGCTGTTTGCTTTCAGGCTCCTTGTATATTACATGAAAAAATGTAATTCCTCTCCTCATCCAGTCACTGTTTAGCAATATATATGCAATATAGACACAAACACATTTAAAATTCACTTTAAAGTTTATGTTTTCCCTTTAGCTATGATTTACCGAAAACTAAAAAAAAACCTAACCACATGCATGACAGTGTTTTTATTGATTTCCCTTTCTATCTGAATGGAACGCTGGCTTAGTAGCACTGGATTGTGTCAGTAAAATCAATGAGGGGGCGATTAACTTTGCCTCATCGTTCCTTTTCAGCTGGAATAATTTTTAAGGCTTGTCTCTTTTCGGCAAGCAGCGGCGGTAATAACTGGAATGGAGGGTTGCTGAAAGAAACAATCCGATTTGATCTTGATCTTTAGTGTTTCTTCGCCGTTAATGAATCAAAACTGCTTGCACGTATCTGCATTTCTGCATGGAACGTGTCGCTCAGATGAGGGAACCTAATCAGTTTGTGCAGAGTGATGCATTGCACAAGAGTTTTGTCTTAGCACCTGCAATTGATCAGCCCAGCATATACAAAAACAATGTGTTTAAGCTCTGTCGGAACAGCACCAAATAGCTGCATGTGTAAGATTTCCTTCGAGTATGAACATTGTTTTTATATTTTCTAATGAAATTTTTTATTTAATTTCATCCCTGCCATTCTATCTTCCTCACATTTGTGTTGTTTCTGTGACTCACATGTGGTTTACTACCTCTGTTTGCTTTGATACAATGAGTGGCAAGTCTAGCAAGTTTCTATTGATTTTTTCAGGCTTGATGAATCAATCATCTGCCTCCTGCAGGTGCATACTGTACATACTGAGCGAAAATAAGGATCCCTTTTTCACTCCATCTCCCACTGAGTTCCTCTGCCACTGATCTCATCTGAGCCTCTCCAGACTTATCCAGTATCTTCCTCTATCTATAGAAAACTGTCCCACTCTATGCATCCTGAGCTCAGCTGCTACCACCAGGGACACACTGAAAAGCTACAATTATTAGAATGACTATATCTCACATTTAGCATAAAGACATGACAGACAGGAGGTGCAGTATATAGGCTACTGTACTTCCTATAGAGTCACGTATAGTATAATGTAAGGTGCCCATTGTCTCTCTGGAGGAAGCTTGTCAAGTTGTTGATGTGGCTCTCCTGTTAAGTGGTATGTATTTTTTCTGTTTTTTTTTTTCACTGCACAGGCTGAGTAATTGTTCCACGGCAACGATCAAAGCCAAATGAAAATGAATGCTGACATTCATTCCATAAAATCAGAGAGGGAAGAAAAACATCTCTCTGAAATTCAGTTTTCCCGTCAGCAGATAATACGATAATGCTTGCCACAGACGCTTGCCAGGACCGCAGCCACTTTGAGCTCCAAGCCTGAACAGTAGCCACCGTTTGAGGCGGCTGATACAAACAATTACAGGAGTTGAGGCGCTTTCGGCTGTCCACTCGTCTGACAAAATTTCCCAAAGGTGTTTTGCTGTCGCAGTGTGGAGTCCTCCAGCTCTCATGTTCCCATCTGTCTCCCATGGGCCCAAACATCCTTGTGAAGCAGCAGCCCCGTTGTTCAAACTGTGTAAGTGGTCGAATGAAACCAGCATGGATCTTACCTGAATTAATTACAAGACCACAGTCTTAATAGTGAAGTCTCAGTTGTTTAAAAATGCTTTAAAACTTTGTATGGAGTGATGAAAACATTTATTTAAGCTGTGCCCAGGCTAGGAAATAAAATACATAACAAAAAATTCTGCAAAAACTGCAATTTCCACACAATAGCATAATCAAAACAGAAGCGCTTCAGCTCGCAAGTCTGCATTTTATTCCTCTCCCTGAGCCTTGTTGAGGTTGGTTGTAAACAACCCAAGCTTGCACTGTAATCAGGTAGCTGTGTCTGGAGAACACCACAGCCCTCTCTCAATAATTCAACTCTACTGCTTTGCGCAGAGGACCTGACACGGCTCAGCAGATGGTTGCAGGTGCAGAGCGTCAGAGGAGGAAGGTGGAAGCCACACCCAGGCTGGAGCCCATATGGGTGAGGAACAGTGTTCGATCAGAGCTTGTCAGTTTAATCAATCGCAACAGCCACTGACAAATGTCACCTCCATTAAAAACAGACTCCCTTCACAGGTGAATGTGAGGGAGGAAATCACAGTTTGCTCCGACGAAGATGGATGAAACGGAGTGGGATAATGAATTGCAGGTACATTGGAGCATGCCTTGGAGCTTAATGCCTTTATTTGCTGTTTTCTGTAAGTGTATGTTACTTGCATGACTACTAATCCCACTGATAAACTGAAGAAACCAAAGTGATCCAAGAAAACTACAAAAGCAG
>OMNN01053557.1:0-53140 GCA_900302755.1 Chromis chromis
GATACCAGACCCCATAGGACACCCTGAGAGGTCCTCTTGTCCATGCCCAATGGTTCAGAGCATTTTTGACCACATAAGGGGACCAATACAATATTAGGCAGGTGGTCATAATGTTATGCCTGATCGGTGTATGTGTACAAGATCTAGTTTTGATAATTTAGTTTGGTCAAAAACAATCATCTGGCTATATGAAATGAGTTTTAAATGTGACTTTGAGGTCAACCGAACACATACTGATAACACGAGAATGTTGCAATAATGATTTCGATATTGATTTTGTTCATCGACTGCTGTATAAAAATATCAGCATGACCTTGTAAGATAAGACCTGCGTAACATCTTCGTCACTGAGAACCTTCAGTGCAGCAACAACATTCTTTAGCAGCACAGTGTTTACGATGCAAGACAGCATGCGAACATTTCAGAACCATTTAACTGATTGTCGTGCATCACACATACCACTGGCTCCCAGCCGAGCATCATCTTGGCTTTTCGGATGTCAGGTCTTCTCCTCTGTGGATCGTCCTGAGCCTCAGGAAGGAACTGGATCTGGCTTCGGCTCACTGTTTGTGTGTGTTTAAGTGTGTGTGGGCATGAGAGTGTGTTCAGGGACAGACACAAGTGCACAAGGAAAAGGATATATTGTCATTATTAACTTACTTTCTTGTGGCGGCTTTGTGTGTGTGGTCAGCAGCTGTGCCAGATAGAGATCACATATGTGATTGGGGTTTCATGTGTTTTCCCACACATGTTTCTGATCCCAATGGAAATATTGTTCATATAGAAAACCACACAAAGCAAATTGGCTCTTAAATCTTTCATACAACAACACACATTTGTATTAGTGATCCAGCAAAGCCTTATTTAGCGTCTACTTTGCCATCTTTACTCTCTTTTGAATATGATGATTTTGAAGTCTTTGGAAGATCTCCTCCGGCCTAAGATGTATAAAACTACTTTGAAGTAAAAGTAATTTATCTGATATGATTTTGCCAAATAAGTTCTTAATCTGGTTAAAAATGTGTAAAAATAACATTGCCACCTTCTCCTTCATTTAAAAAATCCAGAAATTCTGAATATGCAAATATTTTTAATTTCAAAAGTTTAATTACTGGATACAAGATGCCTTCAAATTCACTGAAGGCTCATTCTTAGAGGATTCAAGTTTTGATATCACACTTTGGTAAGTTGCCAATTGGACCAGGACTGGCTTCTAAACTAGTTGCGATGTTCCAAACTTGCTCACACAACGTAAAAGGCAAGATTTTAAGATAGCTCAGAGAAACTTTGTAGTTTGAGTGGATGCATTTGAAAATATTTCTAGTGTCAAACATAATGAAGCACAAACATGCAAGAGAACAAAACAGACTTTTGAGTGGAGGGGGACTCTCAGACAGAAAGGGTAAGACAAAGAAAAGTTCTTCACCACTTTATCCCATTTGTTGTTAACACATTATAAATACCCAGTGCCCCTTCCTGAGTACCGCTAAATGCCGATATTTTTTGAACAATAAAAATTTTTTTTTGTTGCAAAAATCAAATAGATTAAGTACAAAACCACTGTTCATCACAGAAAAGCGACAGACTATAAGACAAATAAAATAGGAGAGGGTTTAACCTCTGTCACTGTATCATTTAGACCGACGATGGAGTGATGGAAGATTTATTTTTGGCCTTTTATTCCTTTATTAGATAAGACAGTGGATAGAGTCAGAAACAGGAGAGAGTGGGGAAGGACATGCGGTAAACGCCTGAGGTCGGCTGAACCCGGGTCAGCCGCTACGCCTCTGCACTTGGGTCACGCGACATAATCGTTAGGCTATCAGGGTGCCCGAGGTTAAACACTTTTATGACTCCTCTCGACCACGGCTGGATGCTGTTAGGATGACCTCTCATTGCCATCATGAGTGTATATTCAATGATATTGATGTTTAAATGTCATTTCATCGACTGACCATAAAAAGGTAAGGAGGGGGAGTAAGTGGGAGCGACAGACAGGGATGAAGGAGAGATACAAAGAGCATGAACACATGCATAAATCTAACATGCATGATTCAGTGTATTTCTGCACTGCACACCAGAGTCTGTTAACAATGAGATGCAGGGTGAAAGCAGTCTCGTTAATAGGCCCAACACGGGTTAAATGTGCATTGAAATGTCTGAGATAAACAGGCAAAAAAGTCAACCTCGACTACACGGGGACGGAAATGGCAGGGGTAATGGGTTTGCAGTGACACAGAGTATTGCCTTACCAACGAGACTCTTGATGAGACGTGCAAACTCCAATATAGTGTGTTCTTCTGGGTTCCCCTGCAAACAGGTTTCATAAATATCCATTACACAAAATATGACTCACCGGTAAATTGTCGGCCTCTACGCAAATAATTTTCCATTCTAGCGTGTGAGATGACGAACTCACCAGATTGACCGGACTGCTGATGTTACTGTTCATCAATAACACGAGGCCGTTCACCAGATCACTGGAAAACAAATAACACAGAACTGTAGTTTTGATTTGTTTCTCAGCTGAAACCTTACAACCATTTCAAAACTGCTTTCCCATTCAGCACAACAACACAGTGGAATAAAAACTTCCAAGGCCAGAGAGTACATGCCATTGTGAATAAAATGCTTAATATTGTTTCCTTTTCTTTATGCGTCATGCGTACAACTACACCCAACCTGCACTTACAATACATGACACTTGAAAGCAATAACCCTAATTCTAACCTAACCCTAGACAGAATGTACAAAGTATATTCTTAAACAATATGACAGAGTCTGACAAATCTGTACAAGACTGCACAGCTGTTGCTAGAAGCCTTGAGGGCTTGTACTTATGTCCATTAATGTGCTTCTGCTTACAGTAGCAGGTATGATGTTTGCCAAGTTCATCACTTTTGTCTTAGTAATCTCACCATCTTAACATGATAAACACTTGCTAATTAGCACTAAACATAAAAACGTCCCTAGAGGTTGCATCTAGCATGGCTACAAATAAAGAAAATCAACTGGCATAATTTTCACAACTGTGTTTTTAAGTCTTCATTTCTATTACAAAATTAATAAATTACTTATGGCACATAGTGTACAGTGTGTATAAATAACCTAGAGACTAAATATCCATCTTATTTGTCCCTCACAAATACACACAATTCACAGGTTCACAGGTCACTGAATAGTTGATGTTTTAATATCAAATCTAATCTCCAACACTGCACCGCGTTCACATCAGCTAGCTCTTTCTCCCAAATGTCAAATTTGCATTCATGCCTATATACATGACATACTGAGATAATGTATAGGTGAGACCAACATATTAGAGACCTCTCTTAGTACAATGCAAGACTAGAATAAAGTGAAGCCTTAAAAATAAAAAGAAACTGTCTCTTCTCTGAAACAGTTTTACTAAAAACCCCATAACCTGCATATGTATCTGCAATTTTGTTCCACAGTGCTGTTCGTAAACTGCAACGGGTAATTTTAACCCTACATGTTGAGGTTCCACCTTGCCCCTAACCTGGGTAAAAACTCAAACATGGGTATACAAAGGGGTCAACGCACTCCCCGAGCACTTTATCAGGAACATCTGCTTTATTTATGTAATTTATTTATTTATGTAATAATAAAATCAGTCAGTCTGAGGCAGCAGTGCAGTGCATAAAATCATGCAGACACAGGTTCGTTGATTTTGAAAGTGGCATGATTGTTGGCTGGCTGTTTCTGACACTGCTGACCAACTGGGATTTTCACCACAACAGTCTCTAGAGTTTACTAAGAGTGTTGCAGAAAACATAAAACATCCAGTGAGTGGCAATTCTGTGGACAGAAACCACCTTGTTGATGAGAAAGGTCAGTCTGGTTGGAGCCGACAGAGAGACTCCGGTAAATGCAGAAAACCACTTTTTACAAGTGTGGTGAGCAGAAAAGCATCTCAGAATGCACACCATTATGTGTTGCAATCATGTCAACAGAATTTAATATCAGTGTTTCCTACATCTTGTGAAAACCACGCCACAAAGAATTTAGGCTGTAAAGAGAGGCCAAACCAAATATTAAAAAGGCTTTCTTAATAAAGTGGTTGGTGAGTGCATAGTATTGTCATAATAACTGACTCACTTTTCATCAATAGGTTGTGAGGCCTGAGAGAAAATGAAGGCAGGTGTAACCATGCAACATATGCAAATAAACACCAAACAGATCTGTCATAATTCTTGATAAAATATGAATGAGCTCTTCCTGCCATCATACCTCAGTGGTCAAAGTAACTGATCATTCACGATTCACACACAGCATTTATTCTGATCAAGCCCACCAGTGGAGTAGAAAGGCATGCTATCTTTAAAGAAATCACTAAAATTACACCATTTATCAGAACCAGACTGTAAAAACAGAATAAATAATAATAAATATAAAACAGACTATAAAACTACTCATCTGTGCCGTTTATTCTGCAAAGTGAACCAAAACTAGACTTAAAATTGTGACATTTAATAAAAATTCACTTTATTTTACATGTCTCATTTAAAACTTTGCCACAAGTAAACTGATTCTGTAAAAAAATAAAGATTCTGCACTCAAAAATTCAAGGACTACTTGGCTGAAATGTGGGCTGTGTTTTCACAGAGCATACAGGAGACAGGTATGGAAACACATTAAAAATGTAAGTAGTAAATTATTTATAGTATGTACGGTTACCTCTGATCTGCAGCCACTGGCCTCACCACCTGCTGTCCTGCCATCCCCACCCCAACCTCTCCTGCTATCCTCTCCCCCCTCATCCCTACTCCCAACCCAACTGTTCGAGGAAGATGGCCGCCGTCCCTGAGCCTGGTTCTGTCTGAGCGAACTATACGGCGGCCCCAATGTAAAGTTTTATATGGCAACTTCCCACATATAACCTTGTGGATGTGAGGGTCAACCCATAATTTGTGGCTATACTGCCTTGTGGATGCCCGATCCCTTCAGATCTTGGAAGCTAAGCGAGGTAGGGCCTGGTCAGTACCTGGATGGGAGACCGTGAGGGAACACCAGGAAGCCTGGGTGAATGCAGTGTGAGAGTGAGTGGTTGGTGGTGGTCGGAGGGGCCGACCATCAAGTATGGAGTGAACGAATAATGCAATGTAAAGCGTCTTTGAGTGTCTAGAAAAGTGCTATATAAAACCAATGCATTATTATTATTATTTGCATGTCCGCTTCTTTTTCGGACACGCTTGCGTCATAGCTCCACCTCTCGATAAATGCACATGCGCCAAACTCAGACTTGTCCGTCCAGACTAGAGTCGTACCAGCTCGTCCACTCGTACTTGCTGCCGCCATGTTCTATGTTTACATCGTATACAGATTTCTGCGCATGCCTAAAGTCCCGCCGCCAGTTTCTGCTTGTTTCTGTTACGGCGTCATAGCGCCACCAACAGGCCTGGCAAGTGAATTCGTGTGGACAGACACATTTACTGAAACAGCTCCGTCTTTATGAAGAACGTTTTTGAAACTATAAGTGTTTTGGCTTTGTGTGGATGGGGCCTAATAGGAGTAAAAAAAAAAAGCATCACCTTCTATTTAGGGTGAAGACATAAGAGCATGTGAGAAAAAAAGTATTCTTTTGGCCACCATCATCCTCTGACCTCAACTCTGGTGAGAACCGGCGAAACATCCTTTTCTGAGAGTTCCACTTCAAGAAGAGTTTACCCAAAGACTATTTACAGAACAGGGAAGTCATACGGGGCAGCCGGTAAGTGCTTTGATGAGATAGGACAGCTGTGGTTCTCTGATCTCCTCTATCTGATGAAATACATTTTCATTATCACCTGCACACAAATCGATAAATACTCTTTGAACCTGCATCATGCTCATATTTCTCAGTCCGAATTAATGCAACGTTTGTTTGCCTTAGAACAAAGTCCATGTGAAAAAATCTACTGCCGAACATACCTTTGATATATGTCTGTGAAGATTCTCAGTCATCCAGGTCATGGTTATCCTCGTAGTTTCAATCGTAGCATCTGGTCTTGGTTGAGTTAGCTCGAAGACGTTTCACCTCTCATCCAAGAGGCTTCATCAGTTTCAAACTGACTGGTTGGGAGTTCCAGATTTTATACTCTTCAGGAGCCATTAACACTATTAATAGTTTAATAGTACTATTGATAATACTATTTAATAGTGTTAATGGCTCCTGAAGAGTATAAAATCTGGAACTCCCAACCAGTCAGTTTGAAACTGATGAAGCCTCTTGGATGAGAGGTGAAACGTCTTCGAGCTAACTCAACCAAGACCAGATGCTACGATTGAAACTACGAGGATACCTTTGATATACTTTAAAAACCACACAAAAAAATAAAAAATAAAATAAATAAATCACAGTTTTATTGTGGTGTTAGTGTATAGAAGCCACTAATTTAACATACTAAAAAGCAATAGCACCACACATACAGTGTAACGGCATGGCACTTTGGATGGTCATATTTAATTTATTTACCATACTTCATCTGTATTGTAACTGAATTGTTATATTGCTTCCTAATTAGCGGTAGATAAGAGTTTGAGATTTCCTGCAACAAAAGTGTTTTCATTCAGTCATCTTACCTTACATACTGAAAGGCTCTTGTTTGGGAACCGGTACCATACACCTAGAAGAACAACAGGAAACAGATTTTCCTTTCTGCATGATAAACATACTGGCATTGTAAAATGTCACCATCAATATGAATGTGTGTTGCCATGTGGTGAACAACATACTACTTCTTCTTGGCAACTTGATGGCCAAGCGGTTGGGGAGCATAACAAATAGGTAAAAATGCCCTCAGCAGCTTAGTCACCAGGTCAACTCCTGTCATCCCCCTGCTCTTTTTCTCTACAATTCCTGTTCATATCTACTACAACATTCCCATAAATGCAAATGCTTGTTTCCAATCAGTTGCTACATTTTAAACCATATTCAAAATATTAAATCAAAACACTAAAACGTTTCAGCTAAAACTGTGCTCAAATAAAAAGGAGCACAAGGATTGTTCGTCTGCTTTCATATAATTTAAGATGCAGTGCAACAGCAGCAGTCCTTATGAATCATCATCTCACTGAGGTTAACCCAGTGTGTACATGCTCAAAATGCTAACACTGAAAATACAAATCCTAATGTGGACAGCCATTTGTCTTAAGGGGAAAAAAATGTGAAAGGAGATTATAAGTAAAAAGCTTAAAATGCATACAGTGAGAGGTTCTCCTTGTAAAGCCTGAAGGATGAAGTTACTGACGACACGTCCGTCGTTCATGTGCATTCGGGAGCCAAACGTGTTGAAGATTCTTGCCACTCTCACCTCTACTCCTTCCTGCAAATATAACAGAGAGGAGGTGAGCCATCAAGAACTTAAAAACTCGGGCACCCCGATAGCCTAACAATTATGTTGCATGACCCAAGTGCAGAGACGTAGCGGCTGTCCCAGGTTCGATTCCGACCTCGGGCATTTACCGCATGTCCTTCCCCACTCTATCCACTGTCCTATCTAATAAAGGCATAAAAAGGCCACACAAAAAAGAACTTAATAACTCAGTAGCGTTTCAACTTCTTTGATTATCCTGAACTATACAGCTGTTAACTGTGAAGTAGACCGTTCATCCTCCTGTAAAAATTAGTTTTTCATGCCCTATATGATTTTTTTTGTTAGGAAACATACACAGCCTGGCAGGAATAGGGTTAAAACTGAAAGTAACGCTGGAAGAACATTTGTAACTTGTGCCCTTCAACTAACATGAAAGCCCAATTTATTAAGCTGTTTGCACATAAATGTCAGGTAGTAGTGGTAATAAATCTAATGTGGACAACACCAATACGTTGGCTGATGTAAATTGAGAGAAATCAGCTGATGCCTGCAGTGTCCCATAACACAAATGTGCCACATTGAGCCCCTTTGCAAATAAATATTAGATATTAGGCACATGAGATGAAATCCCAGCAAAAATAGTGACATAACAAGATAATACACCGATTTGTGGTTGTTTTCTCTGTAACCTTTTTATGTAGTTTTGTAAGTCATGGGTCTACCTTTCCTATTAAAGTTTGAATAACAGTATATCACTATAAATGGCTGAACAGCACTCAGTAGTAGTCAATAACGTTTTCATGATAGAATTGAAAACTTGCTTCCACCATTCAGTAAAACAGGTAATCATGCAACAAAGTGAGCCATTTATTTGAAACCAGGTATTTTTCTTGTCCCTTTCTGGGCAGAAAAACTGAACCACTGAACATTTTCCACCATGTACTTCACCAGATATATGCAGTGTATTTCCTAACAGCTCTTAATAACATTGGTTTTCCCTCTCAGCTACTCTGGTTTGATTTCCTACTAAATCTACATGTGACACTCTGCAACAAATATGATCTTTGATGTGTAGAGTACCATTTATATTTGGCCTGGGACAAGTCATGACAGTGTTTTTACTGCTCATATCCGTCTTGATCAACACAAATCTATATAGTGTCCTGTCTAAAGCAAGTACAACGGTGCCTTTGTGTCACATGAAGCCTCACCTAGAAACCATTTCCTGCATAGACCCTTAAAATGTTGAAGGTATTTTCCATTCGTGGGAAACAAAATTGACTTCATTACAGTACGTAAGAAAGCATCAGAGAAAAATAAAGTCACCTCTACTACTATCATAGTATCTTTGAGGAGAATATTTGGACATATACACCCGCACTTCCACTTGTCAACAAAGAATAAATGAACAAGGCCAACTACATGAAGGATCCATTTTTAAAACCATCAGCCTTCTTAAGTCAGCCTTATGCATCACTGCAAAACTGCTTCAGATGTTATGTGGACCTATTTTTGATCATTAAACGTGAATAAAAACATGAAAATTATGCAGATTGCTCTCTTGAAAATGTGGAACATGAAATTCAATGGGTACAAATAGCAAACATATTCAGAATGGTGAGGAGCAAGGACACAATGAGGACAACATGATGAAGAGGGCTTCGAAGGGTTGCTCGTGTGCCCCCCCGTGTATGTAAATGACGGTCTTCCCAGGTATACTTATACACGTACTCAGACGGGTTTCATTTCCTTAGTCATTTAAACTCATCACACACCTCCTTGAAATGCAAAACACTCTTCACAATTGAGAGGAATCACCTGAATCAGTATCCATCCATTACACTGGTCTACAAGCAAAATGCTTCCAGAATAAAAGTAGTGAATTTTTACCAAATTTGTGTCACTAATAAAGAAAAATTAAGTCAAAAGTGCTAATTGGCGATAGTTTTCAAGATACAGTGTTGGGTCAAAATGTGAAATTCTAAGTAAATTAATGAGAGAACAGGAATTAATCAGAATGAAATGTTTGTCTCTGAGCTACCATTCCTACCTCAAAACACTGTCTGCACACTAGAATACATTCATATAGGCCAGAGTTTTGACAGAACATGCTCTGTTTGACATATCTGCAGATACCTGTGTATTGGAAGTGGACAAAATGCATTCAGATAGAGCAGTGTTTCCCTTACATAGGCATAGCCGTGGCGGTGCGCCACGGCTGAAATTCGACCTCCACGCCTACAAAATGCCGAGAATTATTATTTTTTTTTTTTTTTACAGGGACATCGTCAATATTTCAATTGAACCTGCGCAGCCGCTTCCCGAAGAATCAGCGGGAGCCAGAGCCGTCACAACGGGGTAGGCAACCCAGGCAATTGCCTAGGGCCCCGAGCTGAAGGGGGCCCCGAGGGACGGCTGATATTGCTCCGTAGACACTGCAATGACACGTCGGGAATCTCCCAAATGGGGCCCCATTAGCCGCCATGCATCGACGTGCGGTCCTGTAGTTAGCTGGTAGATAGCGGTGGCAGATAGCTGTGGGTCTTTGGTCATTTACACACAGCAATGAAAGGAAATTGCAGCTTAGCTCGGCTTTCGAAGCAAATATAAGTCATGTCTAAACATGCGAACGGGAGAAAACTACGATGCAGAGCTACGGAGAAAAAACGGCACACGAGGTGCGTTCAGGGACATTAAGGAAAAAACAGTAACATTCAATTTACTCTGTAAAATGGAAATACACATACTGAATAAACCGAACAACATTTACTCAAAATATGAGGGCTTTCTAACAGAAGTATTTACTGTATATCAATCATTCAAATTTGACAGTGTGGTTAACAACTGTCATGTATGATGTTAAGCTCAAAACATGTATTTATTCGTACTTTATACGTGCTAATTTGGGGGGGGGGTTCTCGTTTGGTACCACCACGGCTGAAAAAATTTCTAGGGGAAACACTGTAACCCATAACCAGTTACTGAATATTAAAGGAACAGAGATTGCTTTCCAGACCAATCAACAACAGAAAAATACTTTATACTGTGCTATAGTATGAAGTATACATTAATTATAAATGTGTCTGGTTAGTCTGATCCCTGATGTTGGGATCTCTTGTTGATCAGCTCGATCTTTCTAGTGAAACATTCAGTACTGTTTGGTGTGCTTAATTTGTTTTTGTTGCTTTCTTTATACATTAATAGAAATGGTGATCAAAGCACTACAAATATGGCCATGCCCAAAGAAAAAACACATTTTACAGCATTTTCCACTTTACTCCTACATATAAAACAAGTGGAGGGGCTTCAGGAAATTATATCAATGCTGTATATCAGGAAGCATCTCAGTCTTTCATATCTTCCAAATGTTTTTCATCATCCTAAAACTACTATTTTATGAGACAGAATACTAGTAACATTATCTTCTGTGCTTCCAGTTACATTCTAAGATGGATATCTGCCCATATAGGCCAGTCAGAGGTTTTGCTTAGTCACTTAATGGCAATGATTTGACCGCAATCATTTTACATAACTGTTGGAATTGTTTCCATTCAGCTGTCTAAAAACAACAGGATGAAACTCTCAGAAATGTCAATTCTCTATCTCCATGTTGTTTTCCACTATAGATGAATGCCGCCAACTATTATATATGAACATTTACTGATATTAATAGATTTAGCTGTAAAGCCAAACACCATGAGCACCGCTGTGGGGAGCCAAAATGTTCCCCACAGCGGACAAATGAAAAAAGTGAGACGACTAACATGGACGAGGTTATTTGTTGGATTTGCAGCAAAAAAGTGGCAGTTAAATATGCTAACACCACTCATCACCAATCACCACTATCTGCCTACATGTGAGTTTTATTCAAGTAACCATCTTCCTGTGATCTACTAAACCAGATTCTACAGATCTGTCCAGTTTTGTATGTAGGTCATGGTTTAGAAACTGTCCGTTCCTGGCCAAAAACTTTGTCACATAAACTAATTTAGCCATTTTTGTGAATGACTGTAAAATCTACATTCCTCACTTCCTCACATGCTGATTTATTTCCAGTCAACACTTCCAACTTGCTGAGTAAAACCCGCTTGTGCAGCAGTTTCTATAATTGTAATTAAGGGTAGTTAGTACAAGTTTAAAAACATGTTCATTTATAGTTGTAGTTTTGTAATTGTCTACCTCGCTGTTTATGGTAATAGCCCTCCCTCTGACCAGTTAATGAGCTCTAAAAATGAGGGAAAAATTCTTTGTTTGTTTCCAAGAAACACTGATGTTGACTGTTGACTTTTGTACTCAACATCATTTGAACCAGAGATTAAACTAAAGCGGAGCTAAAAGCTTTACAACAGTGAAACCTGTGCGTGACAGAAAGTTTAAATATGTCCAACCAGCTGCTTAATGAATACACTCATTGATATGGACATGAAGTGGACTATAACAAAGATAGGTTTTTGATGAGACAGTCGGACAGCAACAAATGCCTTTGCAAAAAAACAACAAAAAAATCCCTAAGAGCCTTTATAGGAGACCATCAATAGTTCAGTCAATCAGGCTACTTAATGACCAATCAACTGCTGACTCAATTAGAAAGC
Source organism: Chromis chromis (assembly GCA_900302755.1). Taxonomy (NCBI): domain Eukaryota; kingdom Metazoa; phylum Chordata; class Actinopteri; family Pomacentridae; genus Chromis; species Chromis chromis. The sequence continues at coordinate 11,909 of OMNN01053557.1, forward strand.
TTCCAGTCAAAGAGGGCTGAGAGCTGCTTTAGTGCATATGTGTGTGTGTGTGTGTGCATGTAGGCACGTGTCCTAAATGCAGTAATCACATTACCAAAGGCTCCGCTCCATTCATCAGCATTAAAAGGCTCTCGCAGTCCTGATAAATTAAACATTTACATCGAGTCTATTAGAAACTGTTGATTATTTTTTTGCATTCTCATATAGCCGCTATTTCCTTCTGGCATTCATAATGAAATAAACCACTCAGAGACAAATGGAACACAGCAATATAATCTGAATGAATGCTTATCAAAGCAGTTGAATTCTCGACCATGCTGAACCACAAACATCATTAATGTGAATAGTGGGATTTCAACAGCAAAGTGGAGGCTCGACTGCAATCAAGAACTTCGACATAAAGAACATCAGGCCATTGACGAACCTGAGAGACCACCAATGAGCACTAAAGAAAGGAGGGTTGGTTTTAAATGTGATTGCATTAAAGTCAAACAGACTTTTGCTTCCATCTCCAGAGGATGTGGGGATTAAAACAAAGCTACCATGGCACTGACACAAAGGAGTGCGCTGGATCATTTAACACAATTACACTCATGACTGCACATGGAAACTCATTAAATCATTCATTTTCCAAGTCGAGCATTGGCCACGGGAGCTGTAGCACCAAGTTGACGTATCAGGAAATTAATGCTAAAAGGCAACCACCTGTCAGAGAAAATTACAGGTCTGGTGCCGCCTAAAACTAGGACGCGCTTTGCAAACTCAAAAGAATTCTGCAGTGGAGATGCACAAGGGCTTTGACAGATAAATCCGACAGTGCATCTGTGTTTTTCCAACCCAAAATCATTGTTTTACAAAACTGCTCTCCATATGTTGGCCACGCTAAGAGGGAAATATTTCATCAACTACAATTTGTTTGCTGATTTTTAATTCCAGTATAGTTATTCACACAACAAAGCTCTAGTACTTTATTTGATTTTCTGCTTATGCTGTTTGCAATCATGATGCAGCGATTTTATCATTAGCTGTATTACAGTCACTTAGGAATTACCGTTCATCTCGGTAGGATTTATGAGCCATGATCAAAGCATACCGGAGGTTTAAACTTCAGAAATCAAACAGAATAAACACACAAACACATGCAAACCGACACAAAGGAGGATATTACAGGTAACATAACGGATGCACAGGAGATAAAGTGCACACATCCTGAATCTCAATGTGTTTTGCAGGCACGTATATCATCACCAGTGTTGACTAGTTGAGCCAACTCCTTGTGGGAGGCAGGAAAAACAAGAAAGCAAATATCAATGCAATACAATTCGACCTGCATGGAAAAAAGAAGACATTTACGAGCAATCTCTCTGCACAGTCAAGTAGATATACCTGAAAGAGGCATGTTTCTGCCTTAATTCCCACTTCTTACCAGGTCATCTGCACAATAACCATCACTTAAGAGATGTTGTTTTATATAGTGACATTGCATTATATACTTAAAACTTTTTTTTAAACAACTCAAAACCTCAAAAGACAAAGTTGCTTCTGCATGTAACCATGTTTTTTCACCTTATTGCGGACCTAACCTGAGATTATGATCTGACAGTTACATATGGGATCAAGTTATCTAATCCTATAAGCAAATATTTGAAATGAATGTCAGATTTACTTTGGTGTTTGCCCATACGGATGCTTTATCTGAATCCAACGCTTAGGGCAACATCAGTCGACACATGGGACCCTGAACGTCTTGAAAAAAATCGAACCACCGCAATCCAAAGTTTTCCTCTAAATAGAACCATCCTACTGTCCTCGCGAGTGTTCCTCTACTATTACATGGTACATTCCTGCCATTCTGAGGTCATCTGTATGGTAAACACGTGTGGAGGCCTCGGTGCAGAGGGATCTGTGTGTGGAGGGGGGGGACATCAAAGCCTTCTGTGATCCCTTTCAAACCACAGAGCTGAGGACAGATGAGAGCACCTGTGCACTGTCTTGAGAAATGACACGAGGGAAAACCGAAAGAAACAGCTAATGATGTGGAAAAATAATAATAAAAGTCGCTGCAGCCATCTAAGCAAACAATCTGACACAGCTACATACAGATACATGTTGACGTGAGTGGATAGTAGCTCGCAGAAATAAAGCACGGCCTATAAAGCTGTCAGCAACAAATCCAGCTGACTGATGGACATCCAGTCAATGTGGCCCAGAATGCACATGATGTTGATATGGACAATGAGTGCTGCTATTTGGTCTTTGTGGCGATCAGTTTGGACCAAAGCCCTTTTGTTTCTGAACTGGATGTTATCCAATTGCTCCTTTGGAGGCCACATCACATACTTCCCATAACCCCATTCATAGCGACAAATATGCCCAAAGTTGCAGTTCAGAATGGCTTCTGATTTGCCAGATAGGCCCGTTCCATTGTCACAGAAAGTGCCTTGTAAGCAGGATGGGTACTGACCCATAATGTTGACCCTCTGAGAGAGAAACTGGGCTTCAGTAAAAACAACTCAGCCACTGTCAGAGGGCCACAGACAGATACCTTTATCTATTTCTCTCTCAAACCCAACAACATGCTTTCCCTTGATGCTCCCAATTAACGTTGCTATGAATCAATCTGTCAGAAAATGCATCTGTTACTTTTGCTGAGTGCAGCAATGTATTCCTCCAAGGGTACCACAAAAGATTATAAACTCTCAGAGTTTCTACAGTTCCTCTGAGTTGATTACAGTTTCCACCAGCAGCTATCTGGGACATGCCGTACCACATCAGTCCCTGGGCTGCGTTTCCACATGCGGAGTGGCTCATCAGCAGCACCTGAAATAGCAGCTGAGGCCTGGGGAGGGACGATTGCAGGAGGGTGCCCGGCCCCGCCATCTGCTTCAGATCTAGGGTTTGGGACTGGGGGAGTTGTCCGTGCCTCTTCTGGAGGCTGGATACAAGACAGGATAAATACCATCAAAGGTAATTACGAAATGGCCGATCAGTTTTTAACGGAGCACAAGCTTTCAATTACAGCTGAAGTGCGATCACATGCCAGAAAGAGTTCAGCGTCTACGGCGAGTATTCTTCAGATATTTTTGAGTATTCTGATACTTCAACAAGGCCCTACTGCCATAGTTAATTACAGTGCGGCTATCCTTTATGTTGTTGCTTCTTTGATAAATACAGACCATATGACTAAACTTATACAAAAAGTAGTTTTATCCAAGCAATTAGATTGATATAAGATGTGCCTACCACTTTGCTCATTTTGACTGCGCTTGCTCACCATGCCATGACTTGGTTTTTTAACAAGTCTTGTGGTGACCAGGGATCTGTTGTTTGATCTGGTTTACCTTCTCATGATTGCACAGATTTTGCTTTCCAAACAGCAGACCATACAGTACACTCATTTACATTCCTGCATGTAAAGAATGCCCTCCTGTTGTTAGTACATTCCTGTTCCAGTGCAACAGAAGGCCTTGATTTTAAATAAGCAATGCAAACCATGTGACAAGGACACATATGATATTAAAAAGAAGAAAGATGGAGAAAAGATAGTAAATAGGAAGGTGGGTGACTTTAATTTGGGCTCATGGACATGGCACCACACATGGCGCACACCTGTGCCAATGAAGCTACCAGCACAATCTGCCAAGTCAGTGTTCAACAGATTCCCAGGCTTTCTTGATTTAATTCTCAAACCCAGATGTAAAATGCACCACTGTAATCGCACTGAACCCACTGGCCGTCCCCATCTCGTCTTTTCTCTCACTGCCTCAAGTTCTCTCTGTCTTCTCTTTCCACACAGATAATGAAAGGCAGATGGATGTGAACTAAAGGCCTGCAGGGTGACTGAATCTTCACCAGCCCTGCTCCGGAAGGCTGTCATGGCGTGCCAGGCCCTGGATCAAACAGGGAAGCACTGAAGGGATCGCTACAATGGGCAGTGTTCAGATGACCGACAGGGAGAAATTTTAGTTGGCTTCTTTTACAGTAAGGAGTGGAAGAGCAAATGACAATACAAGTAGACCCAAAAACCCACTGGCCAGTTTTAAAGACATTTTAAAAAAAAATTTTAACATTTAGTAGAGCCAGAGACCGCAAAAACAGAAAGAATTGTTGGACTTTTAGACAGTCCCTGAACTAATCATCTGTGATGCACAATTCTGCTGCAAAACCTAACCAAATCCAAGCTTCAAAACATGACATTTAATGAAAATCACTTTATTCTATTTGTCTTATTTAAAAGTTTATTAAACACAGTCTGTAAAAACAAATTCTACAAGCCTCCACACAACCATGAAGCCAGTGGTGACTTCGCTGCAACCAACAGTCACGTGACAAAAATTAATGGATTTTTTTCGGCTGAACTGCCGGCTGTGTTTACAAAATAATAATGTAAGTAGCAAAATATCTATAGTATGCAGAGCCACCATTTTTAGTAGGCACTTGGAAAAATGCTGTATATGTGGATTCTTGTTTGTTTTTTCAGTTTTGTAAAATAAACCTTTATATTAATTATTCAACTTTTGTTTTTTCCTTATTATTATTCATAGCATTGTAAATGTGTCATACTGCACAGATGTTTACTAAGATAAATCAATTGACTGACATTATGACTTTCTAAGTGGCCCAATTTTGCTTGTGTTTATACGTTTCATAAATAGATTCTCTATTTTTCACAGCAAATGCATTTTTTTAGATAACTTATAAAGAAATCCTTTAATTAGTTCACTGTTTGATCATTTGTTTCATGATTCATGTCACTATTTTAACTGTTCAAAACTCAAAAACAAACACAGAGTCAAACCCACAGCCAACATTGGCCTGTGTATTAACAGTGTAATAATAGCTCACTAGTGCTTGTGTTGGCTGAGTTAATGCAAACTGGTTGCTAGATCCACATCATGTTTGCAGTTGCACCCTCGAAAGTCTCCCAGATGGGAGAGGTTTCTACATTTGACATCCTGACTCATCGGGCCAGTAAGTCGTGGCCTGGAGTGTCACACATAATACACTTTTAAAAAGCACTGCGCAGTGACTAAAGCTACAGAGGTCACATGGTGTTCTTGTGAAACAGAACTTGTGTAATGACTTCATTAGATTGGTGGGACCAGTAAGGAATTCATCATGTGCTTGGTATGTCAGACATTGTTGGACCCGACCACCCCCTCTGCCTTACATCTGGGCATGACTGCTGGAGAATGTTACTGTGTGGTTTTATCTCAGATTACATCACTACTGAGATTGCATTACTGATATCTAGGTCTCCTTCTATATACCAACATGTATCACTCTGCCTGTGATAAAAGAAATGAAAAGGCGACAAATCCAGCTTTTGGATGAAATAAAGCTGTCGGTGACACAGTTACAACTCGAGGAATTGTCAGGTCCATCTAAAGTAATACAGACTTGCCAAAACAGCGAAACAGATTCCCTCCGGCCGCCTAAAGCGGCGCCAAATAACACACAGCATACTGCCAGCTTTACTAAAGCATTTTATCTCAAAATATTACAGAACTGGCAATGTGGTCCCCATTACAACATCTGACTGACATGTTAGCAGCTTCCAAAACCGCAGAGAGGCTTCCAATGGAAGTACTGTAGGCTACTGTGATCCAGAGAATGACTGTTAAATCAGAATGGAAAAGTGCCGAAGCTGTAATCCTCTACTTCTTTCAAACGCTGAGAGCTGTACCAACATCCTTTGGGATTTTATTTTTTTTGATCCAAAAGGAACTCAACTCGTGTGACATGACTTTCAAGTAGGACGTTTTACAGCAGCTTATCCACAGTTCTAGAAGTAACCAACAAACAAACCCTGAGAATAAGAATTTAAACTTGTATTATCTCACACTGATTATTATTCCTACGCAAAACATCTTAGCAGATCTAATCGAGAGAAGAAATACATATTCATACACAGCAGCCTGCTAGTTTCCCCAACAACTGCAACACTGACACAGGAAATACAGTAGTGGCTGTGATGAGTTCCCGTGTTTTCTCTTGGGCTCAGGAGTGTTGTGGGCGGCAGACCCAAAGAGTTCAGGTTCCTTCCTGCACTCTGGTTTTTATAGTCTGATTCAGAAGCAGCTCAGCCATGGCGGCTAACTGTGCGTACTGTTCAAACACAACACACTCCGGCAGTCAAAAACAGATGTTAAACCAGAGGATTCTAACTGAGCAAAATAAACACTTAAATCTCTGTCAGTTCCATTCAGCGAGGTAATATTCAAATGTGTCATTTCAATAACCGAAACGCAATAATCCCTGCCAGTTAGATTTGGCTCTGCTAAATGGCGAATGAGTCAAAAGCCACAGTTACTACGGCAACACCCCCACCGACAAGAGGCCTGCAGCAAAGCAGGAGAGAGATCAATCACGGCTGACTTTACAGTGGCCTGCGAGGACCACCGTTTTGATCCAAACAAAATAAGAGATCGAGGAGCCGAATGCTGGGAGAAGTAAGCACATTTTAGAGGCAGAGCTGTTTGCTCAGCTGCCGGTTTAACATCGAGACATTTTATTTGATCTGGACACAAGTCTGGTGTGTTGGTATGTCAGATGGACAGGCCGAGATTTGTGGGGCTGGGTGTCGGCTTGTGCGGGTGCGTTGATATATGCGCTCTCAAAAGGAATGCCCCACTAAGAACTGCACCCCCTGCAGACTTGCATGGCTGCTCTAGAAAGTACTATTCTCTGACTCCAATACCAACAGGAAATTTGGATTCACAAGAATAACAGTGGATTGCGATGTTAACCTAGAGCCATGCCAAAGTGGCAAACACATGCAAATAACCACAGAAAGTTGCCACATCACTCCTGCGGTGTATTCTACTCCTTGTTTTCTGATTCATATCTTACAGCACTCACAGTCCACAACAAAACTATAATAAAGCCAATTATAGTGTTATTGCCTCCTTATAGCGCCAAAGTTCAATGGGAAGCAGTGTGTCTTTTTGTTGAACACTATGCCTGTGGATCAAGCAGCCTATTCATACCAAAAAAGTAGAATTCACCTTGATGTCTTTGCATAAAATATGTGGTTCCCAGGGCAGATACTCACCATCAGGTGGCAAATAACTTAGCACGGTTCAGGAGATTCAAAAGATGCATTAGTATTACTTATGCCTGGTATAAATGTCTGCACAGATGGAGGAGGGATACATAAAAGTAAATGGTGCAACACTGCCGATAAATTGTTGAAATTAATGTCTAGTGGCACAATTTTTTAAAAAGTTTTTCTTAACATAAACAATTCATGCAAATGTTCTTTCCTCTGCAAGTGAATCCACACTCTTAAATGCTGGTAAGAGCAGGCCTCTGTACAGCAAAAGTTGTTTGAAAAGTTTCCATGTTTTTTTTCTGTTCCTGTAACTCTGGGTCACCATTGAACCATTGGAATCCTTTTGTAACTGCTATGAATCAAAGCCCAACACAGCTCCCATCCTGTGCAAAGAAACAAGCTACAAACTTTTTTTTTTCAGAGGCACCTTTCAAGCCCACGTGGTGGTAGAATTTGACATTCAAAAAAATTACATTTTCGGCAGATTATCCCTAACGGTGCGATTCACTTTTAACGTGTCGTGTTAAAATGAAGCAAGAAAGTGGACAAGTAAAGCTAAGGACGGGAAACGGTTATGTCTGTGTGGCTCCACATCAGAGGAAAAGAAAATCTGTTGGAAATACATTGATCTCTTTCAGTCTCTTGGCCAGGCCTCACCCACTATTCCTCATTCATCTCTAGAACATACCCAGCTGTTCTGTCTGCCGGCCCTCAGTGTGGGTTCTTGTGTGAAAGAAAGAAAGACTGAGGTATACTGAAAACCAGTCCAGGCAAATTTAAATGAAAACTGCGCTGGACGTACAGCATCTACATATTAGAAGGTCTAACTTTTTATTATTATTTCCCAAATGAAAAATGACACCTCACCTTTGCATCTGGCATGCCTTTGTGCTTTTGTTTGGGGATATTAGCGATGGGGGAGATAAAGGGGCTAAAGCTCATATGTCAAGGCATCCGCTCTTTCTCTACAAAGCTAACCTCAGGCAAGAAAAAAACTTGGCCGGGCATGCCTATAGCTCTTACAGTTGGGATGTTTGTTTGGGGTAACAATACTATGAAAATTGCGCGGTGGGGCAGCTGAAGAGGGTGCAGCAAGAGAAACATCTGGAACGGATGCACACAAGCTTTCATCTACTAGATTATTTACTTGCCCTTTGCAGTAAACAAATGGGAACTGTAGCACACTGGCAGAGGCTTTAATAATACAAACTCTGAAAGATGAACCTACAGAATGGCAGAGCAGTTGTGTGGCCTGTGGTGATTAGAGTTTGAAGAAGGGGTTGTTTCTAGGAGACTGTGAATCTGTTCTGTCTTCACGGCCCCCCAAGGAGGTCAGAGGGAAAATAGGGCTTGCACCTGTAGGGGGCTTGAGTCCATTGGATTGCAGGTATGGAGACCAGGCTGCTGAGACATTTTCAGTGGGGGAGATGAATCAATTTGTCACCTACAAGTTCCCAAACCCCAGTTTCTGACTGCGCTGGTTCTCTGCCAGCCTCAATCCATTGCACCCTGGGTAGTTTAGTCTCACTTCAGGTTTTGTCAGCAGCTCAAGACACCTAAGGTCTCCAACAAATAATGTTTATTTCTGTCCGTAGATCAGGCAGTCTTTGGTTTCTGCTCATTTACCTCTGCACCACAGCCATAGTGCAGCTGCCTTACATAATTGCTTATGTATCTATTTTTTGCATGTTCTAGTTAAGTAATTCTGACAGAAAAAATGACAGAATTGTGAAAAAAAAAGGTAACTTAGAACCATCCAACTGCCAAAACTGCCAAAAAGAACTGACTTTTGAATGATACAACAACAACAAGAGCAGCAAATCCTCTAATTTAAGATGCTAAATGCAGTGAATGTTTGGCAAGTTTACCATTACCAAGTTTTTGTTGAACACACCAATTCATACACTCATCATTTATCCCTGAAATGTAGCTTAACTATGATTCTAGCGGGTATTTAACACATTAGAATATCAGCTAAGTGTCAACATAAATATTGCACTTGAAGCAAATCACATTTTCCCTGACTGTATGAATGTTTGTCCTCACACTGTCAGGACATTTCGCTGCCTGCCTGACTCTGTTGTCCATCCATCTGTTTTTCTCCATCCAGACGATCAACACTGCTGGCTTCCTGAGCCATCTGTCTGTCTGACTGACTGTCTTTTTGTCCTGCTGTCTATTTACCCACTGTGTTTGTGCATCTGCCTTCCTTCACAGTATGTACACCTCTATTTTAAAGGCCTTTTCTTTTGTAATGTCACTTTTTTTTTGCAACGTGGAGACACCAGAGCTGGGGCAGGGACATCAGATCCAATGGCCCAGAGCCAGCTGGAGCTGCAGCCAGCTTGGGTTGACAACGTGTTCCCACAGCCGGGACACCGTGGCACCACTGGGCTAGAGGAAAGTATGGGGGGGGGGATGACTGTACACAGCAACGACTAAGGTGTCATTGACAAAACTGGACCACCCAGCCAACATACCAGCCTTAAAAAAAAGAGGAATGCAGTCAGGAACTCAAGAGTCAGATAATAACCGACTACTTCATTTGATGTGACAAGCTTTCTAATGCTGTTGCCATTCATGGAACAGCAATTACTGGATGCAGACACACATGTATTTACAGCAAAGTGTTCTCATTCAACTTCATTTGACCCACTGGAGATTGCATCCCATCATTCAAAGTCTAGCAGCTTCCTCTCCCAGTTGTTTCTGAGCCTCTTGCATCAGATCAGTTTGAATTACTGAAAAAGAAAGAAAGCAACTAATAAGCTGCTTGGTAACATCCAGGTACGAACAACCCTCAGACTCCAGAGATTAGACTAGTCCCAGTTTAACCGAGATCCCCCTTCATTAAAGCCTTCCAGGATCCCTCATTGCACACTCCATCTCCATAAACACCTGCCTCGATGCGTCTCTTCAGGCTCCTCAGAAAGGTTGCGGTCCTTAGTGCAATTTTAGTGGACAACTATTAATTCTACATACCACCACAGCAGAAGAAGAGGAAACAGAGCTGGAGGCTATTTTTCCATTTTCCTTCTCTAGTTAAAATATTTAATCTTTTAACTTAATGAAAACAAATACAGGGGGAAAGACTGGACCATGATTAGCTTAATCCATTTTTTATGACTCCAAGAAAAGATCAGATGAAGGGAAGGCTGAGTACTTTAAACTTATGTTAATGCAGGAACAGGTTCAAATGTAGGTAAACTCAAGCATATAGTAACAGCGAACAGAAAAAAATAAAACATGTCAAGCTAGAAATGCCATTAGTTTCAGATAGTCCAATAGCTTTTAGACAACTAACAGCAGGTCTCTGTGTTGCAGATCACTGATAAGATTCCTAAACCAATGATTCTATATCGGAGCCAGAGATGGAACTTCTCATTGTAGCTTGCTTGTCTCAGTTAATACTCAACTATTTGTGGCAGTTCAAATGTACACAACAAACACAACCCTTTCAATGTCTCCCTGGAAAGACTGTCTGAAAATGTCTTTGAATTATATTGCATCTCCCCCTCTGCCCCCCTCTCTATGGCTGTTGTTGATTTCCAAAGTGGTCGCAAATCTTTAGAACTTAGAGAGACCACAACCCGGCCCTAAAAGTCAGTGGAGTCAGCGACCAGAGTTATTGCAATTCATCCATGGATATCAGTACAAAACGTCATGGCAACATATGCAATAGTTGTTACAATATTTCAGTCTGGATTTAAGTTTTGAGTTGACCATGTGACAGATAGACTAACAGTACCATCAAAATATTTAGTTCCACACACATGTTGTTTGATTTCTACTCGTTTCCTTCTATGGCTGGGTCAGTAATTGATGACACCTCCAGGAGAAACAACCAGTCAGCCATCACATGAGCTGAGCTGTGACCCACATGGGAAACAGTCATTCTTTCATGATTTGCACTGTATCCTCTAATCAGCAAAGAACAACGTCATCCTCCGCTCATATGTTTCCCTTCTCGTCGCTGACCACCGCTCGCTCTACTTCCCCTCCCCTTTGCACCACCACAAAAAACAGCACCTTGCAGGATGTGCGGTTTCTGGGCCTTTGATTCGGCTAAGCCAGCAGAGGCGCTGGAGGGGCCGAGGGAGGAACAACCCTAGTATTCAAGACCAGGCCTGTAATTCCAGAGGCAAGGACATGTGCTGCAAGCCCGTTGGGGGAGAGAGGGGGAGCGAGAGAACCAGAGAGGGGAGGCAGAAATGGTACGAGGCTGGTTGTTAGTTGAAAAATGTTGGAAATGAGGGCTGAGGGCTGAGGGCTTCGTAACCCCTCACACAGAAAGAAGAGCTGTACAGTTGATGCTACAAGGCAACTGGTATAATATTTTTTTGGGGAAAAATGAAGAATGCTGCAGAAAAATTAACTCTAAAGTAACTTTATCTATATTTATTTTAAATAAGTGGCCAAAACGACAGTTTATACATGACGTAGGACTTTATTGCTGGAGTATAGACACCAACAATGAGGCAATGCAAAAAAATGTTCTGTGGGCATAAAGGTTCATTGATGGCAAAGAGCACAATAGAAAGTTAGCAGGACTGCACATGTCAATGTTCACTCCACAACAAACAATGGATTCTTTTCTTGATTACACAAAAGCTTCCATCTGTTGCTCTCTTCTATCTGATGTGCAAATCTGAGGGTTGCTTTAGCAGAATGTTTTGTCCCTCATTTCCTCATCTTGCCTATCTCCTACTCCAAAAAATGTATGTTTTAATTCTTCAAAATTCAATTAAAGCCATGCATTTTCTTTTAAAGAGCCTTGGGAAGAAAATACACAAAAACGGATCTCATTAGGGAAACTTTCACGCTTGTAATCAACTCCGGTGTCCTATTCAGATCTTCCTGGGGACAAGTTTTTAAAGAGACATGGCTAATTTCAAGGTCAAAGAAGACGGCTAGCATGTCTTATCTGCAAATGAGCAGCTGGCCGAGACAAGGCATAAATAAAAGTTTCTGCCATCATGCATGCACTGCACACACACACACACACACACACACCATGCAGACACACACGCCCATTCAGCCGTCTCTAAAAATACATTTACAAACCCCACTGTGTCTACACACAGGCAGTATTGATCACGAGGGTAATGCGTTAAATTAGCGTTTGAGCAGCACAGAGCATCCTTGTGTGTTTGCCCTGTGAGTGTTAATAGGATGTATTGCTGTTTGCGTAGTGATGCGCTATGTGTCTATGTGAGATTTGTGTGTCTGCTTCTCCGTCTATGTACGCCCATCTGTCATCTTTTCAGCCTTTTTGCGCGGCGTTAGTATACCTCTGTATTTACCAATCACATTATCATGTTTATTCAATCAGTTTGTTTGCTAAATCATATCCTAGATGAGCAGAAATTCTGCAAAAAATCTGTGGCAGTGAGTTCATGAAATTATGACATGAACTGCAGCCAAAACTAAATGAACTGTTGGCCTTGTAACTGCACTTTAGAGGTAGCAGAGCATAACCAGCATTACAGTGAAAACGCATAAAGATAAAACATTTGCCAACTCTGGTCTAATAAAGAGTGGCAACAAGAGGCAAAAGAGGCAGGACACACACACTGTTTAGTCGATGGATGGGAAACATATTTCAAAAATAGTAGAAACTTCACACAAACTCGTCTGAGAAAAAAACAATTTTCCCACCAGGTGCTCAGAGTTGTGACAGCTGAAATAATCCACTCTAAGAGACGTCTTCAGCCTCATGTAAACATACTCGCCTCTCTTGAAGGTGGACTCTGATCTCTGGCACGAAGAGTCGAGTGATTTAAGAGTGGTCTTTCAGCAGCGTTTGAGATGACTGAGTGGTAATTATTGTTTTTACTGAGATTATAGTGAAGCAAAGTGCCACAGATAGTCAACTGAGAACATTAAAGATGTGTCAAAGTAAAAATTCAACTCCCTGAACCCCAAAACCCGCCAGCAGCACCATGTTATCTTGAAAACAAATCACCATTTATCACAACCATAAACTGTAAATTCAGAAAGAGTTGTTGGATTTCTAACTTGGGACTCACATTTACCAAAATAAATTGTGTGTACTAACCAGATTCTGTAAAAAATAAAAATAAAAATCTCCACTTGATGGCAAAACTGTGAAGACATGAGCGATTTAGCTGCAACCAACACTAATAAAAAAAACATTAGGGACTTTCAGCTGAAGTGGGATGAACTGCAGGCAGTGTTTACACAGAGAAGGCAGACCAGTGTTGTAGTAACATATTTGTAGTATGTAGAGCCACCATGTTTCCCCCAGTATTTCTAACACTTTTAGGCACTTGGAAATATGTTGTCCGTGTTGATTCCAGATTTTTTGTAACTCAACTTTCATTTTTTTCTCTTATTTTATGATTTATGGCATAACTTTATTATGGTTGTGCTGTTAGAGGTACAAGACTCTATATTGCAGTGAAGTATGAGCCCACAGTGAGTAAAAATGGGACAGGAGCTTGGGGTTCAGAGGATGTGTCCAAAAAACTTGTGTCTTCAGGTTAGTTGTGTCTGCCTGCTGTTGCTCAGAGTTCTGAAGCAAACACCTCGCTCAGATTTCAATCTTCTGTTTACTAGATGCTGCTAAAAGTCACAGGGAACAACACCTGTTGAATATAGCTAAAAATGTTGGCCATTAGAAACTGAGCTTACCTAACTTTGGTGCTAATCTGAAAACTATTTCTACATTGGTTCCCAGTGAGGTTACTTGTATTACAGGTTACGTGGTCATCTCTCTCTCTGCACAGTGGATGACTTCATCTCAGTGGGAAATGGGGAGGAGAGTGGAAGCAGATCTAACACCTGATATTTCAGGACAGCTGATGTCTCACGAGGAGAATGGGAGATTTGGAGCCAAAGTCCCTGAAGCCAACTGAGTCACATGAAGTCCTGCTCTGTTTCTCACTCTCTTCTGGAGATTCTTTGGTGAATGGAGGTAATTATACTACACTGTATTGCTACAGTGTTAAGTAGTGCAAGAAAGTCTCCTGGGTTAACTTATGCTGTGGTTTGATTACATACTGGACCATACATGCCAACAAATTGTAAATGTGGAACAAGTTTTCAAATGTTATCTATAACATTTTAAATAATTACCATCCAAGCTGCAACAAAAAAGCCAGTGTGAGAGTACCTTGAAAAAAGCCTGGGATAGCAGTGTGATCAATAGCAACAGGAATGTTTAATGTTCGATAGTTTTACTTAAATGATTTAGATGCAAACCGCCATGAAAGCACATATCAAAATATCGCAAACTTTGGTTGCATGAACTCCAAATGTGCTTCTTCCCTGGTTCACAACAGCCTATTAGATCACTTGGTAATAGAGCCTTTCCCCCTCCGTTGCTCTCCCTGTTGGCTTCCATGCGGGTCTCCCTAGGCATGCTAGTCTGGGGACCAGTAGTTGCCTTTGCAAATTTGGCTTTGCAGTCTGAAAACACCAATAACTCTGTATTTCCTACCACATTTATCTAACTGATGCACTCCTGGCAGCTATGAGTGCTGACAGACCTGACAATGTGGATTATGTGCAGACCAGTTTGGGGTTTATAACCGATCCAGGCCAGCCACTATGAACCTTAACCTGAGCGTGGGGCCACAGCTTTACCTAGGTCGACCTCCATGCACCTTTACTTGCTTTTTCTATTTAATGTATAGCAAGTTGATATTGCTGCTTCATACTTACTTATTTTATAATCATGTGTTGAATTGTATTTTTGTCTGTGTGTTTTTTATTGTGGTAAAAAACTTTTTACTTGTTGTGCCTTGATAAATACAGGCTTAAGTTGTTAAATCCAAAGTAAGATAGTTAAATGGTCTTCTGAAATATAAGTCATTAAAAATAGCAATAATTATCAATATTGACTGAAATAAAACATTTTATCGCAAAAGATTTTGCAGCTATACGGCACAGTCCTACCTTAAAGTGCAAAAAACACTGAGGGTCTCCGGCTCTAATAGAAACTAATCAACTTTAACTTCCCTCATGTAATACTGAGTCAATCATCTTTTTCCACAAGTTATTTTAATGTCAAATAGCTAAATGCACTGCTTCTAAACACTGTGCTGGTGGTTATTTTTTAAATTAGGAAGATTATAGGCTTCAAAAAGAGGTCTGTTTGGATATTGGCCCGGTTCAGTGACACCTCGGGTCTGTTTGAATGTCAGCATCAAGAGCATCAGTATGACTTTGGCCTTCAGTTCGGCCGGTCACAGGCTGAGGATTGAGGGCACAGGGGTTGTGACGAAGTGGGGCAGTGTTGGGGGTGAGAGTAATGAGGTGCATGGATGGGTGAGCTAAAGCCAGGATTGAAGATTGAGGGTAGAGAATTAAGGGCAGGTGGAGGATAGTGGGGGGCACGTTGCCTATGAGCTGGGGCTTAAGCTGGGGGAAGAATTATTTCACATATACGAAAAGAAAAAAGGATTGTTGCAGAATCCGCTTGGTCACAAAGCCGAATGATCTGGCTGATCTGAATAATTACAGATATAGACTCGCATACATAGCTAAAGTAAATGCAGAGTCATCTTGTTTACTTTTAGGGATTATATAATTAGCCGAGTTGATGCTGATGATAAATGAAAACTGGGAAATCAACTTAAAACGCATATTTAATCTAATTCCCACCTACACAGACATTTGCGTAGGGTCTTTTCCTACAAGCCACAGGAAAACACCACTGAAATTTTTGCCAAGAGCCAAACTTCAAAGCAAAAGCATAATCTAAAAATCAAAGAGATATAAATGTGCTGACATGATACACTTTTTTTTTAGTTCCATCCAAATATGCACACATTTATTTTTAATGGCTGTTTAAGGGTTGTGAATGAATCATCAGAGCCCAAAAAAGAAATCCATCTCGAGCTGACAATCATTATCATTTTATTATCATGCAAGTTTCAAACGTACCCGGAATGGAGCAAAAATATTAAGCAGAACCCCCGTGTTTCTTGAGCTGTAACTAACCAAACTGACAGCTCAAAGCAAACATTAAAAGAAAGAGGGAATTTAATGCTATACTAGAGGATTTGGATTCTTTGCGCTCAGCCTGATGCAACAAAATCTGTAAGGCCAAAGCTGAACTGCGAGGGCATAATAATGAGGCTGCCTTGATCGAGACAGCTCACCGCAGTGCAGCTGAGTTTGGGTGTTTCCAGTGAGGCACAGATAAATATATTTCCATCACATTCGTCTTCCAAATCATGAGATCAACTTCAGGGATTCACACCTGATAAAGGAAACTAAAGAAGCGGGGGAGAAGAAACAGCCAGATTGATGACAAAACACTGAGCAAATTCCTCAGGAGAAATTCTCAGCTGTACTGGTTCATTCATTGATGGTGCTCAGAGGTTGAATTTGGTGACTTTCCCTCTTGAGTTTGGTATTTTTAGTTCTAGCGCAAAGTACTCACGTCACACTCTGGATGAACTGCAAAAACTTTGACAAAGTAGCTTCCGTATAAGGTTGAAACTTTAATCTTTATGATGAAATACCTGCAAAACCACTGACATCCTCATCCGCCTCAGTTATTCCGTTAGCACACGATGGTGCAGATCCAAATGGTAAAAAATAAACTAGCTAAACATTCACACATTTAGGTTGTCAACGAGCAACATGACAGTGTGCTCATGGTGAAAATCGAACAAACCTACGCTTTATATTGTGTAGGCATCCCTCTTTGGAAACATCACAACTGAGGCTAGAAGTAGAGAGAAGTTAAAAAAAGAAAAAAAGTTGAATTTCTTTCATTATTTATTGTTAAAAAAAATTGGAGAAAAAATGGAAAAAAACATGTACAAAAATTTTCCAAGTGTCCACAGGTGGTAAAATTACCATAGATATTTAACTACTGACATTTTAAATTTGTTTCCATACTTGTCTCCTATCTGCTCTGTGTAAACAAAGCCTGCAGTTCAGCCGAAAAAAATCCATGATTTTTTGTCACATTACTGTTGGTTGCAGCTAAGTCACTGATAGCTTCACGGTTTCACAAAAGAATGCAGAATTTTTTGTTTTTTACAGAATCTGTTTCGAGCAAACTGTTTATTTTTGATAAACTTTTAAATAAGGCAAGTAGAATAACAAAAAAGTCACTGAATTTTTTCTCACGTGTCTGTCAGTCACAGCAGAGTCACTCACTAATGGCTTCCTAGTTCGAAGAGAAGCATTGAATTTTTTTGTTTTTAGAAAATCTGGTTAGAACAAATGATTTTTTGGGGGGCAGTTTTTTTAATGAGACATGTAGAATAATGTAATTTTGATGAAATATCACAATTTTAACCATAGTCCGTCAAAAAGTTCAAAATCTGATGATTTCTTCTGTTATCATTTCTGGCTTTGATGTAATTTTGCAGATTTTTTTAAAGATAACATGCCTTTCACAACCACTGGTGGGTTTAGAGGCTCAGAGGGTTAATTTATAGCAAAGATATGCAGCTGTTTTATGACAAATACAAGGCAGTGGCAAAAACTTCTTGCCATTTTCACATCTGATGTGTTCTTTGCTATATATTGACCTTTGCTTATCTTTTGCTTCAGTGTTTAGTCATTGTTATCATAAAATCATCAAAACTACTTTGTGATTCTCTTGCTCTGCATGAATGACAGAATATCTCAGATCACTGAAAAATCTGAATATAAAAGAGTTGCACACAAGATCACACATCCCAAATGTTGTGTCTTCTTCCTATCTGTTATAGGAATAGTCAGTATAGTTTAATCATTTTTCAGATCTTTTCTAGCTGAGCTTAGAAAAAAGGTGTTAGCTGTAGTTCAAACCAAATCCTAATCCTCCTCCTCACTCAGGTTTCAGACGGAGCGCCCTCGCTGAGTCCCACACTGCAGCCTGGGGCCCAATCAGTCCCCTTGTCACAGTCCCAGTCACAGACAGCAGGGATTGATTTCTCACAAGGCATCTGGTGGTGAAAGGCAAGCCGTGAAGAATGAGGAAGTCCACAATGACCCCCCCACCCCACAGGGCACCTTAGGCCAAGACAAGCTAACATGATCAGCTCCAGCACACACATACACACACACATAGTGAGGAGACCGAGGAATGAGGAGGCTTCACAAAGACCTCATTTCCAGATAATTATAGTGGAAGCCAATATGGAGGAAGTGACAGAGAGTTACGTGCTGTTATCTCCTCCGACCTACCCTCGGGGAGGCTTTAACTGCCAATCCCACTTTTCTAAGTACCAGCGGCTGGCTCTGAGAGCCGGCTCTCAGTCAAACTCTCAGGCGCTGAGATGACATGTCTTGCACTGGAAAAATAAATGTCCATCAGAATATCTCATTAAAACGCCTTTGTCATCTCCCCGTGCGTCAACACAAACTTGGCAAGACTCTACAGGTGAAATCAAACGCCAGTTGTGCCTGCAGGAGGCAACCCCAAACAGGATCCGCCCAATGCTTTCGGATTAACACATGAGCCCGAGAACGACCGGAGAATGTGATCGACCTCGGGGCAGCTGCTCAGAGTGCCAGAGCAAAAGGGACAAAGAGGGAGAAAGAAGAAAAGAACAGACAGATCGGCTTTCACTGCCCTTTGTTTTTCTACACTATGGCGAGCAAGACTAGAGCTTTCTCTTTTCTGTCCCCCCGCAGAGTCAGGAGATGGAGATTTTGTGTGTGAGAGAAAGCACGGTCCAGCCATGCAGTTGCCACACAGCCAGCCAGGTTACCATGCATCACATCCCTCTGACACGCCATTAACCAGGACAAATCACAGGACCCCAGGGGAGACGGGAGCTTCCTCCACACCGCCTGATTAAAAAGTAAGATATATGAGGCATGCCCACAGTGTCTGCGTCCATGCAGGGCAGCTGACTGAGCAAGTGTATGCAGACCAACACTGTGCTGACAGTTTTGAATTATCCTAAACAATCCTATTCCTCACCTATAATGGTGTTTCAGCAATCCCTGTCATCCTGCTCTAAGAGAAGATCACAATCTATAATTAAGGGGGAGATTTGAAAAAAAATAACTGTATATGTGACCATTTGTGTCAGATAGGGTTTGCTCCACTTCAGGTTATGAGAAACAGGGCAGACCAGGACAGCATAACAGCTTGTTCCATTTCCAGACCAGTCTGATCTAAAAAAACTAACTTTGCTTTGCAGCTCATGCCATTCCTATTAAACTATAATAAAATGGGATGTCAGGAGTCTACAGGGACTTCTTGTGGACAGCGATGTGCTCCACTTCATCCTAACCTACAAAAAATCCACTAGAAAATCCACTAGAAGAAGAAATGAAACGGCTTTTCCAAGAACTGAGAAGCAGCTACTTGCAGTACGATGCTCTGCCAGGCTGGTTCCTTATCAAGATTATCTTTTCATTTAAGCGTTATCAAAACAATTGGAAATGTGGTAACAGAGGATTTAAATAGCTTTGTAATGCTACATATTAGTTTCTCAATTAACTGTGAAAAAACAGCTATAGCCATTGAAAAAAACTTTTCCACCGGCCCACTAACCAATTCAGGAACTTTTGACCTATATTTACATATAGGACTAAAGCTAGTTTCTCTGTCATAACTCCTGGTGGCAAAAAATCCTTCCTCTGGAGATTCCACTTTACAATAACAAAGAATTTCTAGAGGTAAAGCGTACAAGAATGGATGCAGCTGGCTGGTCAACACAACACTTGTTTACAACTTCATTCACACAGTAAATAAGGGTGCCAAATTTTACAGATTGTTTCATCAAGGTTACCTAAAGCACCTGTTCTCAGATGCATTCAAACATCAGAGTGGTTCTGTAGTAAATGTAAGGCCTTGTTCACACTAATATGGATATTCTTCTAGCCAGATATATTTCCTTTTCGTTGAAAAAAACAATTCTGTCCACACTTCATTTTGCAAAATATCTCTGTACAAGCAAAAGTGCAAAATAACAAGCATGACCGGCCAGTTGACATCAGCAACAAGTCAAATACCTGAGAGGACTGTTACTATATAATTTATGCTGACTTTAAACTGCAGATGCTGTGGATCAAGTGATATGAGGTACAGCAGATGCAGAGGCTTTTGCATGCTGCTAAATCTGTGCAGTAATGCCAAGTTAAGTTATGAAGCTGGGCTAACCGAACACAAGAAACTGATATACATCCTGGATTGTTGTCGTTGCAGGAGCATGCTCGCTGCAATGGCCATGCCCTGATTAAGGTGTAATATCATTGTTTCCCAAACTCTCCACAATGACACGTATAAACCGTTTAAAAACATTCACTTAAGATGGCTTTTTTTTTTTTAAATCTCCATTTGGGTGACATAAAAATTGTTTTCGTGTGAATGAGAAGCTCAAATTTCAAGGACAATGAGATCTTTATTCCTTTCAATAAGGTACCGGATTAATTTGCTTAACCCCCATGGCTCTCAGGATGCTCCAAGTGGAAACAGAAATGTGCAAAAGGCAATTAAATTCCTCATTTAGTTCCTGTGGCTTCATAATTCTCAAACCAATATGGTCAACAAAATCATAAGATGTAATGCACTTTAGTAATTTCCAAGAACATCCCATCCAGTTGCCAGTTACTATGCAGTAAAACATGAGTAAAAGCATACCTAATCTGGCTGCTAACTATGGGACTAATAACTTGGTTACTATTTGTTTGAATGGTCAATGACCGCCCACAATCCCTGCTGCCTACACAACATGCACACAATCCAAATGAGCAGAGTTGGCAGAGCTGAGACCAGAGAAATCAGGGCAGAGAGCAGAGGTCAGTGGTTTGCTGACCAGAGGGTCAAGGTGTCGCGGACAGAAGGCTGGCAGCAGAGGGTCAGTGGGAGGACAGCGTTGCAAGACAGACAGAAACTGAATACCAAATAAGTTGCATATCCCAAACACTTTAACTAGCTTCTAATTAGTCCGTTGTGTGTGTGCGTGTAAGTGTGCTACAAATAGTTGATGACTCCGTTAGATTCTCTTCTTTCATCTGACTGTAAACCACAGGAAATAAGAAGTTGCGAGGAAATATCAGCTGTTTCATCTATTGCGTAACAGCCACATGACACAAGGCCTCGTGACAATAAAATTATTGTGTTATTTATGGAAACGGCTGACCAGTGTTGCAGAAAAGCAAGGAGAGTTTTTGAGGGAAAGTAAAAAACCTTCAGAGATACTTAAAAGGATAAAAGAGAACTATAAATACACTGTATAACTTCATCTTTGTCCATCACCTTGAGTTTATTTCACTGTTTAACATTCGTTGTTGGCCATGGAGACACTCTCTATGAGGCTTAGGTGCAGAGTGAGTGAGAAGGGACATGACACAGCCATAGGAGGACTTTCTCCTGGTGTGACCACTGGCTGTAGGACTCTCAGAGCCGGGGAGGAACCATGGCTGACAGACCTTTATCCGTAAATGGCTCTTTTTTTTCTTCTTCTTTTTTTTAATTTCCAAGCACCCCACATATCTGTGGCTGCAACCACAGCTATGGCTCCAGTTTCCATCTCGAGGGAGGGTGGAGGAGAGTTCAGAGTAGAGCTCACAAGACCTGCCCGAGGCTGCTCACACACCAGCCATGGCTGCTGCTGCTGCTGTACGCTCGGCTCGGGCCTCCTCCTCCTGCTGCTGCAAACCCACAATGAGCCTTTATTGTGAGGCTGATAAGCTGAGAGCTGAGACCATGGGAAACTCTCTGCAGTTCCTCCCTGCACTTCTAAAAACAGAGCGCAGGCAGAGAGAAGGTGACCACATTAAACGGTGGTAGTCATTTCGGGGTGCAGCAGTTGTATTTTTAAAATATAGGACAGGGGTGTGCGGCGTCTTGACTTTAAGCTATAATCAATCAGACTTACGGGCACAAAAGAGATGACGCCTGTAGCTGACATTTTATTGACCGCTACTTTTCATAACACCTCCCAAAGTTCTCCTCAGGGCCCAAACATGGCAGCCGTGCCTTGAGGGGTGGTCCTTCGGTATTGATTAGGAGGTCAGTGGGCTCAAAGCCTGCTGCCCTCAGGTCACGAGGTCAAGGCAAAAGAAAGGAAACTGGGGGGGAGGGGACAAGGAGGAGTCGTGAGATTAGTAAATTAAACTTCTGTTCGTGAGTGTTAAGAGTGGATGGGAAAAGAGAGTTTGAGACAGTGGGTGAAGGGAGGATGTGTGAAACTTTACATTCTCCCATTTATCAAACCCAAAGGCATGACTGAGTTGTTTCGGGCAGAAATGAATGACTGATCCAGTTTTGTAGCCTAATATGTTCCACATGTATTACAAAAACTCAAAAAGGAGCTTAAACAAGAGGGTTATACTTTTTGTTGCTATGAAGATTTCTCTTTTTTTGATCCAGAAACAACAAAAAGGTTCTTGGATGAGCGTTCTGTTTTTGTTCTTTCAGGTTGTACAGGACCTGGAACATGAGGTCTGCAACTTCCATCAAAGACATTGGATTGTTCACGTCAAGGATATTGCGTGTCTGAGAATGGCTACGTCTATACACTTACTATATACTTAAACAAATTGCAGGAATTATTTCCTTTTTTTCAATACAACGAGTCACTAATGTAATTGGGCTTGTCTTTGACAGGTGCCGGAAATATGACGAACACAGACAAGGCTCGACTTGCCAGCACAATGTTATTTGTCAATCCTGCCAAACATTTGATTGTTTCGAATTACATTATTTCAGGAAGGCTGGGAAGGACGCCAGCTAAAGGCAGTCAGAGTTGAGAGCTACACAGTATCAGATAAAGTGAACACAGTTGTTACTAGTTGTCTCAGTTAAGGCAAAAAGGTGAAAGGTTTATGTTTCTCTTTCTTTAAAGAGTTTATCACAAGTTGTTTTTGCACAAGTATGGACCTTTGGTTTACAGGTTATGATAAAAAAGTTAATAACTGTTGAAATCTAACGATGCAATAATCTTTAGTTTCTCTTTAGGACATACCCTACTGCTGCACTGCATCCACACAAATAAGCACTTCCAATATGCAGATTATGGTAGGAGTACTTATACATGTTTTAAACTGTCCACATTACCAAAAGCCTGAGCCTAAAAGACATGTTGGTAGTTAAGTTTAATATATAGGATTATGTGGTGGTCTGCAGATTAATGAGGTTTTCACACAAAATGCTCTGTTTGGTGGAGTCGCAGAGGACAAACTGTTTTCAGAACTTCTCTCTACCTAAATTAAGAGACTTTATTAAATCTGTAGAGCTATTGAACAAACCTAAGCTGGTTTTATACGTATAACCCACCTATAACAAGCTACCTGACAGTTAAAACACACCTGACATGCCTATTTGGAAGAAAACCTGTTTGGAAGACAGCGCTTTGCTCCCGAGGTCTCGCTACAAATGCAAACTTGTGTCAAATATTCAATAAAATTCAGCCTGTGCAGCACAAGTTGTTGGAAATAACTGGTTTCAGAGCACAGCGGTGTCGACACACAAAATAGTCAGACGGTCTGGTGGATTTTTGGACATTAGTCTGACATTAATTTATTCATTTGTCTCTTTATATATCCGTTGTCGTCTGTCTCGTCTGTCCTCTAACATTTCATTTTTGTATTATTGTCTTATTTTGCTTATCCGACGTTTCCTCAGTCTCTGTTCCCTAATGAAGTTCCTTATTTATAGCATGATCTATTATGGGGGGATTTTGCAGTTCTGGAGAATAGGTTTCATTTAATTTTCTTTTTTCTTTTTGCTTTATAAAGTACATTGTGTTCAAGTCTATAGGTGTATGAAAAGTGCTATACAAATAAACCCTGATTGATTGAATGATTGTTTTTTCTTTGCCAATATTGACCACATTTTCTATCACTGCTCGTTATTTCAACTCAAGGATCTTTATTCATTTATGTTGTGAGTGACCATCATATTATAGACAGAAGGACTGATAAGTCAGCCAGCTGTTAACTTAGTTATACTTGTTACAATCACAACCTTAATGTGAGTAGGATGAACTAATTAAATCTTCTCAGAACCCCTCCATGGCTGATCTGATAACTTCCTGACTCAACAGTTTACATCCCATAGAAATTAAGGTCTTTACAAAGCATTAGAGTTCCAGGAACACAGTGTGAATAAGAGTTCAGGTAACATCTTGAGGCTTTTTTTATTGGGAGCAGAGTGAAAAGATCCCACCGAGCTCAGCTTCAGTTCCCAGAAGTGGTGATGAGCATCTGAGCCAATAAGCGAGCCACAGCTTATTAACAGGTCGCCGTGGATACATAAAACAAGAAGCCAATGCGGTAGACGTAGCTTTGTTTACGTGGACGCAGGAAACAAGGACCAACAAGACACTCTACTTAGAGAATGTTTGCACTCATCTTAAAAAGCTTTCACCGCCGCTAAACGCGTAAACGGCTTACGGCGCGTCCAGCAGATGAACCGGCTGAACACACACACACAGACGCAGATTAAAACAAGTCACCAAAGTCTGAGCTTAAGACCTCCGTCTTCACTTATTTCTGCGCTGACCTCATAGAGTCCTCTCCCATCCCCCAATCTCCTTCCTCCTTAATCCAGCCCTACTGGGTGGCAGGCAGCAGCATGGCCTGATGGTCAAACTGTGTCTGTCTGCCTTCCTGTCTGTCCATCTGCTGGGCCCCAGCAGTGGTTCAAAGGAATTAAAGTTGCACAGAAAGCAGCCAAAATCCCCCTTTTGACATTTTATTTCACTTTTTAGCTCAGTTTTGATTCCCGTTTCACTTTCTCTTTCCATTTACACCCTATTAGCTAATGCAGCTTCACACTGAATCACATCCAGCTCATTGCCAGGCCCCAACATCACCAGCAGAGAGAGGGGAGCAGCAAAATATAACATGAGCAGCAGTTTAGTTTAAAAAAACTATAGTTTTTAATCTATGCATGAATCAAGCACAGTCTGAACAGCCTACGTTGGCCTACTGGAGACGGTACACCTGGCTTCTTGTTTGTTTGGTTTTGGGGACACGGGTGCATGGATTTCTTTTTCTGAGAGTGTGTTAAGGGTCGGGGGCTGCAGTAATGTCCTGGTGGCCATTGTGGCTACACTGAAAAGCCCAGCAGGGAGCGTGAAGCCTTGCTTGTGCTCAGCAGAGTTTATTAAAACCCGCAAAAAGGGTGAGTGGCCACAGATGGTGCCGTCAATAACAATTCACTCGGCCGTGCGAACCCACGTCTCGTGCACAAACGCCACACCCAGTGCCATACCGCCGCGTGGAAACACCCTACAGACACACAAACAGTTATAGAAGGAGGGGCGGTAAAAACAGATGGTAAGTGCGAGCATGGATGTGTGATGCTGTGGAGAAGTGCTCCGGGAGGCTTTAGAATTCCATTAGTCTTTCAACCTCTAACCTCCATCAACACCTCTGAGATGCTGCTGAGACGGAGCACTGCACCAGGAGAATGTGTTACAACTGCTCCACAAAACATACAACATAGCTGCTTTTATTGCAAAGAAAAGTGGCAACTGCTCTGCAAAATGAACGAAGTAGTGCCGGGTTACTGTAAATCAGAGCGTTTGCATGACTGTGCATGCTCAGAGGCACTTCGTCGCATGACTCCATGCGACTTGCATGGGCGTTAATGGGACAAAATTTGACCGGCGCATAGGTCGGGTTATGGAGACAGCTGGCTTCAGATCCACTCACATGCTAAACTCACCACTGACAATATTTACCAAGAAGGCAAAGGTGACATGAGGACATTGGAGTCTGACAGCTGCTCTAATTTTTATGATCTTTCTGTTTTCTTAGTCTGTCCATTGGACTTAGGTCAACCCATTATCAAGCATCACTTTGAACAATCAACCAGTGTTTCGTGAATCTGCTAGCCAATGGACGTAATCAATTATTAACACAGTTACATCTCAAGGTGCATCAAAGCTGGTTTTAAATATGCTTCTTCTCTTTGCGTCATAATAGCAACGATTTATCGATCAAACTATTTTGATAATTGATTTGGGCTTTTTTTTCCCGGAAAAACATCCTGAAATCCTCTGAATCCAGTGTCTTCAAGTTTAATATTCTCTGGTTGCTTTACTTTCCTATGACAGTGAACTGAATTTATTTGAGTTGTGAAGAAAACAAGAACTTTAAGGACGTCATCTTTGTCGTCGTCAACACTTTTCACCATTTTCTGACATTTCATAGACCCAACGACGAATTTATTAACTCTAAAAGTAACTGACAGATTCATTAACAATAAAAATAATCCTAAAAACTGGATGTGATAAAGAAACGGCCTAACATTTTGGGCTTACTGGTATTTTTATGTTACTAATCATATGATTCATTATTTTAATTCCAATAACAATAGGACTTGGACCTGCGGTACACTTTTTTTTTTGTTTTTTTTTATAATGTATTTTTGGGGGGAGAGTTTTTCCGTTTTATTGGAGAGAGACAGAGTGAAAGTCGGGGTAGAGAAGAGAGTGACATGCAGCAAATGGTCTTGAGCCGGACTCGAACTCATGACCGCTGCTAAGGAACTGAGCCCATGTGGTATCGCCTTAACTCAGTGAGCTAAACGGCGGCCCAACGGTACACTTTTAATAAGAACTTTTGATATAAAATGTGTTATTTGCCGTTTTATGTATATGCAAAATACTAAATGTCATGTCAAAGTGAATAAAAGACAATCAAAAGAACCAAGGACACATCTTTTGGGTTCCATCAACAAAATCACTTTGCAAGTAAACGTTCATATTTCTATTCCTAAATGGACTATTTGTTAAAGTGCTCTACCATTTCTAGTGTTTCATAATGTAATTTCCTCCCCCCCAAGCAAGATGAGTGTGGAGAATCTGTTTAAATGAAGAAAAGGCAGCTTCAGCAGACCAGACTCTCCACTCCATCCCATGCCGACGTCTGGTGACATACTCGATTTATTTCACTAAAAACCATGAAAGACTGATTTAAAGCAAAATTACAGTTTTGACTCTGCGTGATCTGCAGATGTCGCATATGTACAACATCGGGAATTTGGCAAGCGACCAGCACATACATCTACATCTTCTGTCTTGCAATTGGGCAATAATAATTCCATCTCTTAGTAATGCAAGTGAACTGACTGTACTTTTAACCACAAGACAAATCCTATTAACTTGAGAGATATCGAAGACCACACCACCTCTGAGCAGCTTCCTGCTTTTAATCCTTCTGCATACAAACATGGACGCACCACTCTCTGTGAGTATGCAGAGGGGCTGATTTGAAACAACAGTGAAGGCAGGTCAAGGGGCAGCTTTTATAATGATCCAGGAGAGGACCCCTGTCAAGAGGCTCAAGGGGATCCTGCCATCTGAGTCATGACCTCGAGGCCACAAACAGCAAGCCACACTCTTGACATCAAACCAACGCTTCTACCACGAGAAAACGCGACACTGTTCCGCCAGATACACTCAGAGAATGCCAACTTGCCCGCAACGTTCCCCTCGCTGGTTTAAAATGCCTTTAATTGACTGCAACTGATGTGCACTATAAAGCACAAACAAATTCCACTGTCTCAACCCAATCTCCTTAATGTTTTTGTTTTTCCAAAACAAGCTGAGTCTTGATGTAGATGCCAATTCTTAGCAATTAGCAAAAATGAAATCCCCATGCTACAGAGATTTTCTCAATAAAAGGATAATTTCCTTCAATTGCCAAAATGGCATTCATTTTCATTTTATCTGTGGGAGGTAAAAAAAAATGTAAATTAAAAAAAAAGGCTGTTGGAGGGTACTTAAGAAGTGAATGTCAGCTGAATGACAAGCCGGGCCTGAGAACAGTAGTGTCAGCCATCGGAGGAAAGCTTTCAGACAGACAGCCACCATAGAAAACTACATTAAATACCTCACATCAACTGACTTGAATAGCAATCCCACTCAGCACGCTGTTGCTGCCATGAAAAATATTGAAAAGAGAGCAGATATAAAAATGATGATTCTCAGGAGAGAAAAAAATACGAATTGTTGGTGTAAATAAGCTGCTGGATGATTCCACGATGGCAAACGATGACGGTGCACATGTCTCCTGTCAGAATCAGGCCACAGGGCTTCAGGCTGCAGATAAGTGTGGTTATGTAAGCTGAAGCAAAAAACTGGCCCACCAGATATTTGTCAAAATATTGTGAAAACGAGACCTTTATTTATTTTTTATTTTTTTAAAGCTGTGAGACGAGGCGAATGCAGGCCAGAGGATCAAACATCAGCTCCAGCTGTTTTTCGGGGCTGTTTGTTGTTCTACTTCCTGAGTAATCGATGCCTGTTCACCAGAATGTGCCTTTGGCTGTCGCTGGTCCACTGCAGATGTGATCCCACTCATTACCACCGCAAACTCTTAACTCATAAAAAGCCTTCAAAATCAGGAGCTGCTCAAAACTGAAAAAAAAAAACCTGTTACTACATTTTTTTTAGCATTTTCTTCCCGGTACCAATTACTCATATCCTAATGAGTGTGGTAGCCATTTTTCCAAAACAAACAGGGTTTGCATTGCAGGAGCTATCTGACCTACTAAAGACTCTCGTTGCTATGTTTGCCAACAAGCATAAACACATTAGGGATTGGAGAGATGATCGAGTGTGTGCAAAAAGTGCAAAAACAAACAATGCGATGTTTATGGTTGATTACAGGTAAAGCTAAATGTACCAACACTTCCTCCAAAATGTGTTTGACCAAAAAAAAAACATTTGAATAATAAGAAATAACTCTCAAAATGAACACGCACTGGTTATTTACAATGCAAAAACAACAGGTACAGTACTTCATGCAAATAGCTGCCTGTGATGTTAACTCCCCACTAAAACAAATACATCCTCACTAGAGTATGCACAACAAACTTCAGTGCATTAGCCTCAGAATTGAATTCTGCCTCTTCAACCAAACCAAACACCTGAGCATTGATTTAACTGACAGAGTAGCGTTTCTCAGCATCAGGTTGCTGTTTATCATCCCATGGGTTCTGCATGACAAATGGGAGGCTTCGTCACGTCTTGTTCAGGATCCCCCATGACTGTGCATCATGCTCTATTACAGGCTCAAAGCCCTTAGTCATCCACGCAGGGAGAAGAAAAGGGGTCCTGAATTACATTCCTTGTAAATGAGCGCTTGTGTTCAGCCACATGCAATCATGTAATTCCTCAAGCGGCAGCATCGGACCCTTATAAAACCCCACCGACCTCTGCTAACCTCCTCTCTCTCTCTGTCAGGATCTGAGGTTGGATACGGGGACGTGAATAGGTGGTATTTCAGCATGCTAACGGCACTAAAGAACAGAGCTGGCTGGCTGGGGGCCAAATCCCCATGGTTACTCAGGAGCAGTGACTGCCTCCTTCCTGTGTCCTGTCTGTCTGAGAACCCACTGCTCTGCATGCACGGGGGACTCGGAGGAGACAAGATAAGTTAGTGTGGAATCATTACGGAGCCTTGCACTCCTCTAAATCACCTTGATAGATCAGGGCACACGGCATGTTTATGCTTTAAAGTGGGTGTGCGGGTTGGTGGCATTAAACAAGATACAAAGAAGGGACAGAAAAGCAAAACAAAAGCACCCAAAGCACAAGCAACCAGTTCTTCTTAAGTGCCCCTGAGCAAAAACACTGAACCTTTATACATGTGTGCTGCCTGAACTTGTGCTCTTCCCTTCTTCAGTTGCATAATCTTGTTGTTGAAAGCTGTGGGAACAAAGCGGGGACTACAAAGTGAGAACAGTAACAGGTTGTTAAACCTGCATGCAGCAGACCAAGCAGGGATATTAAAATGTGTTTAACCAGATAGAAGCTGCAGTTTGCCTGCACATACAACCTGAACACAACAGATGCTTTAATGGGATATAAAGATCTCCTCTTTGGGGCAATCTGTGCTTTTCTCATGCAAAACTACACAAGACTATAAGCCTCCTCTGAACTCAATTACCACTCTTTTATTTTGCTAATCACGTTCATCCTCTTGTAATGCTGACAGGAATAACATTCAGCTGCAGCAGGTCTGGGAGTAATTTCACAGAAATCCGAGTTATGAGGTTTGGAGATGTTCTGGATATCCATGTTTCCTTGCAGGAAACGCCAACAAGAGGTCATATTTACCAACTTTTTTTCTAAATCTAACGCACCACCATCAGTGGCTGTGACTCATATGCAGGTAGTGATGAACCAGCCTGGTCCCAATTAGTTATTTTTCTTCCCCTCAGTGAGCTTCTCCCAGAGAGAGAAATATTTCACCCTCCCTTACCTTTGACTTGACTCTCGTACTCCGCGATGATTTCTTTATCCTTTTTGAACCTCGGCGTGGACATTTTCCGTCTTCCTGCGCCCGAAGCTTGTTGTAAAAACTTCTTGGTTCAAAAAACAAACTGTTTGTCAACAAGCCTACAGCAGCCGACGCATCCCACACAGGACGAGAAAAATTAACGCCAGAAGAAGAAGAAGAAGAGGGAGCGCGACAGGGGAAAAAATGACTCTTTAAAAAGGATTTAACTCTGCAACAAGACTTGGGAGCAAGAAGAAGAAACGCTCAGCACTTCATTGTTCCTCTTCCCTCCGGGTGGTAAGCGGTGGATACACACCAGGGCCAATGCGCAATCCTGCTCCAACCAATGAATCCCACCTCAACTATCGGAGTCGGCACGGCGCGCAACAGCACTGCTGCTGCTCCTGCTGCTACCACAGAAGAAGAACAACAACCAAGTTTCGGGGTCTCCGTGGTGCGTTTTCAAACAAGTAGTGCCAACAAGCGGTCCGAAAGTCGACTTGAGTCGTGAGTGTGTGCGCTTTTTTGGGGGGTAGTGGTTTCCAGTTTGGGACCCGCAACACGCTGTCTTCCCCCCCACCCCTCAGCTCGCTCTCCCTCGACGGTTTCTCTCTCTTTCTCCCACCCACCCCCCTCCTGTAACTCCCAGCAGGCTCAGAGGCAGACAGAGCAGGCAGGCCGACTGCAGCACACAGCAGCTGGAAGCAGGCAGGGACACAAGAGGCAGGGAGAGGGGAGGGATCTGCACAGCTAGTGGACACCGGTGGACTGACACTCCTGATTCCTAATCTGGAGCCTTTTTGTCCATATTAGTCAGCTGCTGGGACACACTAGTTGTGTGTAATGGCTTTTCTTGGTTTTACGCATAATCAAAAAACACATATTTCGGCTTAAATGATCAATTTCATCTATTATTACATTAAACATTATGGGTTTTGCTCTCAATTATTAAAAAATAAAGAACCTGTAGACCCATTTTTCAAATATATACACATCCAGTGCTGTGCCAGGTGGGATAAAAGGTATACACAGCTGCAGAAATCCATTAAAACTCCAACCAGGAGCCATGTATTTCATGGTGACACCCATGCACCAACACAGTGTACCCTAAATCAAATATATTTTTATTAAGTTCTTTATTGAGTATTCCAAAAATACAATAAAGACATTTTTTTTGTGAATATCAACATGCATCTGCTCAGTTGTATATATAACTTGATCTGGGTTCATTAGGCAAAGTCAAAAGTTTTTTCTCAACTTCAAAAAGCCTAACCAACATCCTGGCATCCACTGAGATTTAATTGGTCCATAGCACCACCTGCAGGCACAAGAAAAAAGCACAAGACATCTGCAGATTTCTGTTCAGGACAAGACCCCATTTTATTTTATTGCACCATCTGAGAAAAACAAAAACAAAATCCATGCAGCACAGCACTGAAATAAATAGAATAAAAAAAACTCTTTCTTTATGTTACCGTTTGAACAGAAAAGCAAGACATACCCACCGACGACATCCATTTGCAAGCTACTCAATACAAAATAGATTTAGAGTATGCACCGTTTTCAAAGGCCTAAAAACACATTGTCATCTCATTCTACACGTAATGTTTAGTGTTTTTCTAAAAATCACAATTTTAAGTAAACAAAGATATAAAACATACTTAAAGTAAAATGTGAGCTTTAAAATGCAAAGGCAGCTTAAAAGTTGTGAATTCCAAATGCCTGTACATTCCACAATTGTAAACATTTAGATGATAAATATACATAAATGCCACGGGGCCCTTTACTGATTAGTAATGGCAGATTTGACGAGATACATAAATTATTTTATAATAACCTGCACCAGAATATTACACACTGAAAATCACCAGGTTCACTATGCCAGTAGTACATCACATTTCTCCACAAAAATCACAAAATAAATAAACGTAATGTTAACCCTGTTGTTATTTTAAAAGCACAGCACTCAGCCGCTTTTAAAGAAAGTCTCCTCGATGACGTCGGTGAACCTTTCCTTCATCTGCTGACGGAAGCCGGAGTACCACTCCAACAGCCTCCTCCTCCTATCCACCCTCTGCTCCTGGCTCATCCCTTTCTCCCTCTCCAAGATAGCTGGCAATTCCTTCCAGTCGCTGATGAAGATGAAGGGGGCTCCTGCGGCTTTTAGGAGGCGTAGCGGGGAGGTGGCCCCTGCCGCACAGGTCCCAGGCGTCAGAACATCCTCCACCACGGGCACCGAGCCATAAGAACAGGCCTCATAGATGCGGTAACACTCGGTGTTGATCCCGACTGGACAGAGAGTGAGCTCGCTCTGGGCCAGAGCTGTCTGATAGCGTCTCAGACTGTCTGCCGTCTCCTGAGGGAGCCACCTGAGGCAAAGGGGGAGGATACTTAAGCCAACAGTTTAAGCTACCGTAATAAATATGCAAGATATACTCCAGTACAGTTCCATTAGGACGAGTCGTAGTTATCTCACCTCGGCTGCATTTATTATGTAACAGGCCTGAAGAATAAACTTAAATTCTATTCTTAGAATACCCTTTCCAGGCTTTCTTGACATTTTTATTATTTAAAAATGTGCAGCACTGTGATAGCAGTGCAGGCAACAGCCCATAAATCATGATGAAAATACTGAAATAGGAGACATTATTAACGCTGTGTTATTTACCCAAAAAAGGAATAAAACACACCGTAATTTTTTTTTACAAAACCCACTTGAAAGGTATAAACAAGCTGAACTAAAGCATGTTTGGGTAAAAATTTTATATGAGCTTATATCTTAGTTAGGGCTGCAACTAATGATTATTTTCATTGTCAATTAAACTGCTAATTATTTTCTCCATTAATTAATTAATTGTTTGGTGAAAAATGTTGTTAAGTGTTTCCCAAAGCCCAAGATGACGTCCTATATGTCTTGATTTGTCCACAACCCAAAGATATTCACTTTACAATCATAGAGGAGGAAAGAAACCAAAGATTATTCAAATTTAAGAAGCTGGAATCAGATAATTTTGATTATTTTCCCTTAATTAATTACTCAAACCAATAAATTGAACAGCAAAATAATTGTCCATTATTATTAGCACTACTAATCAATATATCATTGCAGTTTTTTTCTTTGTGGAAGACTGAGTGTACATCTTAATAACCAATGTCTAATCATTAGTGCTTGATTATATTCTTTAAGCAAAATAAGGCCTTACAATGAATGTATGGACTGTACTTCAGAGAGAAAACCCCACTGATGAATATTTGTGTTGTGTTATAAAACTTGTCGAGATTACTTGAATTTCACTGCACCAGACTGTAAAAATACTTTATATACCCCCTGGCCTTGATGTCTCAGTAAGTATGAGTCCTCCAATGACTTTTAACAATGGCTTCACCTTAATTTTGTTTTAAATATGCCGTTGAAAGGTTTGAGTGACAAGTTTTATTCCAAATATTTAGATTTTTTGTCACTTTATGTGTTACAGCCACTCACAAAACAAAAAGGTTTTACACTTCCATATAGTATTGAATAATGACTTACTTTTCCCTGGCGGCAGTGATGCATTCCTTATCCAGGCCAGAATGTTTGAGCACATGCATGAGTGTTTCTCTGGAGGAATTTTTGTAAACTGTTCCTAAGAAGTTGCAGAGGTATGGCCGGTTGGAGGTAATCAGTTGGGCATTAGGCCTGATCATAGGAAACTGTCTGTATCTGCACAGAGACAACAATAAAACACAGCAATTAGGTAGATAGTGTCATTCAATTAAAAATACAACCTCAAACAGTTGTACGTATTGGTATTGAGCACTAACAAAGTACACATACACACAAGACTACTGAGAGATTACATACGTGGCAACACCAAGGGGCCACTGGAAGACATCCTTGTCATTGACCCAGGGGCTGTCGTACACTACAAACAGCAGGTCCACAAAGCCACCATTTCTCTTTAAGTGTGGGCTGATCCACTCGTTTTTGCAGTGCTCATTGCCCAGCAGGACCACAGCCACATGAGACACTGTGTGGGACTGAATCAGAGTTTGAACATGCTCCAGCCACCGTGTGGAGTAAGCGACCTTCTGCTGCTCGCGGCCATTAAGAACCAGAACCAGGCTGTTCATATCCAGAGGGACGTGACCCTGGACCACAGCAGGACCTGTGTAGAAACTAAAGACAGAGAGGAAGGAAGAAAAAGGTCAGTCAGATGGTTTGTTTTCTTCAGCGGTTATTATATGAATGGAGTTTCATGCAGTGTTAAAGGCAGAGTACATGCTTGGGTTTTTCAACTTCCCATCTGTGACTTGTTACCTGAAATCAATCTTTCCTGTCTGCATCTCCCCCTCTCGCCATTGTGCTACCTTGTCAGTAGGGTTGAGGGGTCCATCTAAAATATGTTCCCAAAGGTAAAGCCCTAAGGAGAAAAGCTTCAGTTCAGTATTCGCTGTATAACAGATTTAAAAAATGATGAGATATTACCACACCAGACATCATCAAAAGTATGACTGTCACACAACGTGAAAGACATGAATTTGTAAACCTTTTGACATGACATGACAGTAACCCTTAGTCAGACATGCTGCAAAATGCATGAGATGTTGCTAATAAATAGTAAGACTGGGCTTGTGTTAGTCAGACCACAGTGTGCATGCCTGAACTATATAGTAAATAATGATCAATGGGCAAGCATAAACAACCCCTGAAATTTTAAATCTGCTACAGCATTAGTTGCACCACTGAATAGTGTGTATCCTAAAATGCATCCTTTGCTGATTTGCCATCTGCATTGTTTCAAACTGCATTAAAAAAAAAAAAATTGAGTAAGTGTTAAGCTGAACTAAAATTTATAATCATAGGTGTAGATTTCCGCGGGAGTGCAGGGGATACGTCCCTCTTAATATTTACAACGTGCATTTGTGCAAAAAAGACACAAAAGAGGACAGAAGGGTAAATCATGCCTATGTGTGTGTTCTCTCATCAGGGAACAAATTAAATAAGACAAGCTGATCATCTGAAAGCAATACAGAATATTATATTTCACTATATTATATAAAGAACAAATTAGTGTATAAAAATTCACCAGAATGTACAAGTTTCTGTTTGAAGATGCTCTGTCAACTTACAATAACATACAATAACATATTCAAATATTAAGCTCTGTAAAATTATACAATGTGTGGCTGCACAATGGGTGTTGGGCTGTTAAGACTTAATGCAGATTTTCCATCATGCTGCAGTAAGTAGTATTTTAGCTTTTACATTGTGTGAAGTGGCAGAATTTTTTTACACTTTCCAAATTTAAAATGTGGATTTTTTTTTTCTCAGTTTAATTTATGCATTCAGAAACCAATCAAAGAAATTGTGTTAACACTTCTGTGGATAAAATCTGCCACTTGTGCACAATATGGCCATTTCATGATGACAGTACAGACCTCTTCTGCTGGCTGGGACAGATTTAAACCATGACTTACCTATGGCAGCTTTCCCCCAGATTTGGACCTTGTATCTTTTGGGTTTGTTCTTGTCAATCCTACTGAGGTGCTGTTTGAAGGCCTCCCTCTTCTTGTTCAGAGCAGAGTTGTACTCCACCTGCTCATCCTCCCACGGATTCCACTCGTCTGCAAAAAAGGGAGCACCGCCATCTCTGACACCACCTGCAAACACAATACAAAGTTTCTATTCAGCTCGTTAGCACGACGTCTCTTTGATCATTTTCTATCGCTTCATGTTCTTTTTAGCGGCCTTCTTGCTCAGTGAAATTACCCAACGGTGCTCCTGTCTCCTTCTTCACCACTCTGTGAACCCGGGAGATTACTTTGGTGCTGAAGAACACATTATACGCAGCGTAGAGTGAAAATGCCACATATGCAAAAATAATGAGAAGAAATAGCTTTCTTTTTGGTATTTTCATTTTTTATTTTCTCTGTTTTCTCAGGTTACCATTGTGTAGCTCGTCTCCGCTATTTTGTGCAAGGACCCTTGTTTACATCACAAGGACCCTTGATACAGCTGTCTTGTAGAACGCCTGAACTAAAATAGTCGTTAGCTCGAATATCTTCAAAGGTTGTAGCATTTGTGATCCAATTAGCACCATATGTTAATAATGAAACGAATTAGAAACAGTATAGCTGTATTTAATAATTTATTTAATGGTGAAAAAACAAACAGGCCAATTCGGTCAGACCTCACGTAAAGCGGAACGTTGGAACGGCAAAGCGAGTTCCTGGTAAAGCAAATCAGACCGGTGCACAGTACAGTTTGTACACGCAAGGTCGCGTCCCGTCCCGCGGGGTTGGAGTGTCTTATTTTGGACAAAGATGATGTCCACAGCCGTTCGGCCCGGGGCTCTGTCCCCGTACCTCCAGGCTACTAAACATGCCGTTAAAGGTCTGGTGTTCCTCGGAGCCAAGGAGCCGCTGCCCGCCGCTGGTAAGGCCGAAGGACGGACTTCATAACATGATACTGAGCTGCGTGATGTAACGATAAAACTTGACAAACAGGCATTAAACTGCATAGTTTACTGTTAAAAATGTTATATAATACGGAAAGCTGGTATTTGTGTAATTTCTGCCTACTTGTTTTCTGAAAACTAACGCAACGCTAGCAACTTTGAGGAAGTAGCCGAGGTGTTGTAAGTGAAATCTGTGACCTGTCAGAGACTGTAAACAGAGGATAGAGGTATAATGGATTGACAACATATGATAAAAGCTCAACAGATAAACCGAAACACTACAATCTACCTACTTAAATCGAAATGTGTGATCCTGTAAGTATATTTGTCGTACAAAAAAAAAAAAAACTAAAAAACTAAAAAAGTGTGTTGTGCAACCGTGATTATGAAAAGCTCTGTGTTGGCATACCAGTCCATGTGAAATGCCTTCTTAGGTCAAAGCTTATGGTCTTTATCAGTGGTCATGTTACTGAAGGAGACACTGGTCAAAGTCATGACACTTCTTATGATTATCTAGTCCCAGGTACAGCTGAAATAGTAGATTTTTCAGTTAGTTCATCAACAACAACAAAATAATTCAAAGCACAATACAACATCATAGTTTGTGCTTTAGTTTGTTATCATAGCATGACAGCAAACTGAATTTCACTTTAGTTTGGTTTGGTTGATCCGTCAAACTAAACAATTTGAACATTTTATTTTGAGCTTTTAGAAAATTGAATCATTTATTCACACTTTATAGATTAAATGATTAACCTGTTGATAGAAAAAAATCATCCTCAGATTGAAATTAAAATTCATTAGCAGCACTTATAAAGACCGAATGTTGGATTTTAATCCAGACTTCATATGATGTGCTTTTAAGTATATGAGGAAACATGCAAATCCTGATTTAGTGTCTTTAAAAATGATTTCAGTGATATATTTTTAGGAATACTTATGGGTGTACAATATATAAAGAAAAAGTAGAAATTTTAAATATTTGTCATGCCAAAAACAAAGTCATCCAATTTCTCAAGTCGCATTAATGCACCAGAAATAGTCATATTTGTTATAAGGTCAACTTTTAAATAAGGTTTAAATTGGACAAGACAGTGATTTTTGAGTGAAAACAAAAACAGATTGTAAGATTTTTTTTAAATGTGTAACCTGAATGTTTGTTTTTGTAAGATACAGTATGGCATACAATCTGTTTACTCATCTGTTGCATCTGTTGTCTTCAAAAACTGCCTTTGCCTCCTGTCTCTCCAGCTGCTGGAGGAATCCGCCTTGCCCATACAGACATCAAGATTCCCGACTTCTCAGACTACCGCCGCCCTGAGGTTATGGACCCCAACAAGTCCTCCCAGGAGAGCAGTGAGGCCAGAAGAACGTTCTCCTACCTGGTGACCGGAGCTACCACTGTGGTGGGCGTCTATGCTGCCAAGACGGTGGTCACCCAGTTCGTCTCCTCCATGAGCGCGTCCGCTGATGTCCTGGCCTTGTCCAAGGTGGAGATCAAGCTGGGCGACATCCCAGAAGGCAAAAACATGACCTTCAAGTGGAGAGGAAAGCCCTTGTTTGTCCGTCACCGCACAGAGAAAGAAATCGCAGCAGAGGAGGCTGTGAACCTCGCCGAGCTGCGTGACCCCGAGCACGACAAGGATAGAGTCATCAACCCCAAGTGGGTCATCGTTCTTGGTGTGTGCACCCACCTGGGTTGTGTGCCCATCGCTAATAGCGGAGACTTCGGGGGTTACTACTGTCCCTGCCACGGCTCCCACTATGATGCTTCAGGAAGAATAAGAAAGGGACCTGCTCCTCTTAACCTGGAGGTTCCCTACTATGAATTCCCCGATGATGACACAGTCATAGTGGGATAAATGCTGGATTTACACTGGAGCTTTATTTTAGCTCCTCTCTAATATTTAAGATGGCTTTATGTGAGAGTTGGGGGGTGGCAAAATATGTGTGTATTTACTAATAAAGACATATTTCCAACTTTATTTATGAGTAAATGTGTCTTTTCAGTCTTTTTCTCTTCATTATTTAGCTTAATATCTGATTCAATGCAACTTTCCTCTGGGATTAATGAAATATCCCAATGGACCTCCTCCATTACCCACTACTTTTAGCTTTTAGTATTTTACTAATAATGTATGACACAAATTTTTCAGTTAAGAGTGCTTCACAGAAAAGGGAAGAAAAATAGGCCAAATGTCAGGAAAAAGTACGAGGGTAAAAAAGACTAAAAACAGAAATAAAACCACATTAGGAACCAAAACAACAACCGCAACAGGTGCCTGAAACTAAACTAAAAATGCTTCACACAGGTTTTAAAGAATAAAGTTAAACCAGTCTGAGTTTTAGCCTGAATGTGCCTACTTTTTACCTTTCAACAGTTACATCCAAAACCAGTAAATAGCATGTTTTATCTGTGTTTTTATGTACAGTAAATATATGGTTTGCAAAAAATAATGTAGTGCATTTTATCTTAGCCCCTCTAACACTTTAGTGTAAGTACAGTGACAGTCAGCACTTTAACTTGAAATACAATACTACCAAATAGCAGTTTTGAACATTTATTATACATTTATCTACTTGTATTCATATACACTACAGGCCAAAAGTTTGTATGCAAGGCCAATACAGGTCAAACATTTGGAAGCAACTTCAAGTTTCTGTCCACAATGCCTGTCTTAAAAACCAGTATGAATTCTATGGATTTTGGGATGTATTTACTGCATAATCAAACTTTGCTTTCATTGATAAGCACCATTTTCCTCAATTTATTTTTTAAAAGGTGTTCTTTGAAAGATGGTTTGGCCACCTCAGTCTCTAGACCTCTCTCCAATTGAGCTTGTGTGGGACGAATCAGATCGATCAGTCAGAAAAGTGCGTCCCACAAATCGGCAGTCTCTCATTGATGAACTTAAGAAAGCTTGGAATGCAATTCCTGGCACATACCTTAAAAAACTTGTGGAACGAATGCCTCATATATGCCATGCTGTTGTTAAAGCCAGAGAAGGTTACTTTGAAGAAAGCAAAGTCTAAGCAATAAAAACCTAAATACCTGATAATTATAGTTTTAAACAAATTTGATCTTGCTTCCAAACTTTTGGCCTGTAGTGTACTCCACTACTTTTGTTGACATAAGACCTTGATAAACCAATTTTAGGTACAAAAACAATTTGTTCACATGAATAAATGTGTTTTTATAGGAAATATTAACAATTTTCCAAAATTGGATTTTCAGCTTTACACAGTGCCCTATGACAAATCGGTGTCTCCTTACACAGATAGCTGACATTTCCCTATAAATTAGAACATACTTATCATGCTTTTTCCAGTGCCTTTAAATGCCGATTTAACATGATATGCAAAAATGCCTTTTGAGTAGGATTAATGGGGATATCTGGATGCACAATTTTTGATTTTTCAGGACCATTAAAGGTTAGATGCATTTAATCCAGAGAAATAAAGCATGCAATGTCAACTCAATGAGTGAAGTCCACATTGGTTTTGTTTTTATTGAAAGAATCCAATATTCCATATTCAGATGCTGGTAAATTCATACTACAATACAGAAAGACTTGTACTTTATCAAGTATATCAAACCAAAATATTACACAACAGCAGAGTGGCTCCTTCAGTCCATAATCCTATGCATGTAAATATCTCAGTATCTGTACAATATGAACACTGTGCCACTGTACAGCTGCAGAACTCAATCAGTCTTTCAATTAACTACAACTTTAAAAGCCAGACATGGTGATCAGCGCCATGTACGGCATAATTAATAAATAATTCCTAAAACTGATAATTGCACTTCCCTTAATAAGTTACTGCTTTGATTGACACTGCTTTTAACCAGTGTACCCGTTACCAGTAATACTGTCAGTACATTTTTACAATATGTGGTTTCACATTTAATGATCTCCAGCTTCATAAAAAACAGTTCACCTTCCTCTCAAAGACTCCATCCTCCTGAGCCTGTCGTCCTCTGAGTCAGGTTATCCAGTGCTTAAACAGGCTCTAATCCACATAGTGCACCTCCGCCTGCAGCTCCTTGGTGATGTAGCCGAGAAGAGCGGCCGTAAGCTGCTGCTTCAGGGCAGCGTTTCCCATCACCAGAGCAGTCAGCTGAGCCACATCTGTCCACTGAATGTTTCCCAGGACGGCCATGAGGGCATCATAGAGCTTCTGCTGCTGCTGAGGGCTCAGCTCCATGATGATCTGAGGCAGCGGCTTGAACTGTCCACTGGTCAGCCAGCAGCCCAGCAGGCCTCCGACAGCACCACCTACAGGGGTTTGATACAGGCCAAGCAACAGTATCGATCAGTCCAGAATACACAGACTGATTCCAGGACACTAATCAATATTAAAGGTCGTATGATAAGTTTTTTCAAGGCCGATTCTGAGAACTGAGATTTGGAACTGATAAACTGAATATTTTGGTGTTCAAATTTTGAATAAATCCCAACACAAAACTGTACTTTTGTTTATTTATATTTTAGTCATGTTTTATCAAAAGATATTTTTTCATAATTTATTCTTAAGTGTTGATAGCATGTTACTACTTACTGGTAC
>OMNN01053558.1:0-10949 GCA_900302755.1 Chromis chromis
TTTCTTGATTACTTACAGCCCCCCCTGTCTGCATAAAAGTAGTGTTGGAACACACTGTGGTACCATACCCTCGTGAGCATTATTTGAACAGTATTGTACTGCAGAAAGTAGTGTGTTGCTATAAAAATGATGAGGAAAAGGCAATTAACAATGGAAGAGAGACAGACCATCGTAACACTTAAAAATGCAGGTATTTCCTACAGAGAAATTGCGAAGACAGTCAACGTGTCAGTGAGTACAGTTTCCTTCATCATCAAAAGGCACTCAGAAACTGGGGGAAACTATGACAGGAAGAGGTCTGGCAGGCCCAAAGCCACAACAGAATCGGAAGACAAGTTTCTGAAAGTCAACAGCTTGTGTGTTAGGCGGCTAAAAAACTTGAAAAAATTGGGGTGTTCTAAAACTTTTGACCAGTAGTGTATATCCTTTAACTTTTTGATTTTAAAGTGGCACGGTCACAGCCACGAGCGACACTGTGCGTTAAAGATCGCAGCAGGTGTACACCCCGCCTAATCCTTTATGTGCATTTCAGGTCGTAGTGAGATTAACCTGAAGCGGTCCGATGATTCCCTGCTGGGCTGGTTTTCAAAAGAACAAGCCCCCAGTATGTCTTAACCTAATACTGTAAGGTAAAGACTAAGGCAGAGGTTAACCATCTGCCTGGAGTCTGAAGTCCAGCTATGATATAAAACTCTAATCAGCTATTTTATCATTCAAATCATTGTTAAGTCTCGTATATTGCTTATAGTTATCCAGACTCTTTATTGCCTCAGTGACTGTGCACCTTGGGAAGAGATAAAGTTTACACTATTCACTGATCTATGCAGTGTCTTGATGATATGACAATGTATGCATGCGTGATTGGAGCATTTTTAGCGTGTGGACTCATCATATTGATTGTGTGCAAAGCCCCTCACACCCAGACATGGACAGCAGATTAACAGGTTAACCTGATATGTTGGCCGAACGGTTTAGCAGTAAAATGGATTAATGGCTTTGGTCACATTGTTGTTGTTACGAGCTTCGACAATACATCTCCTCTTTTGTCTGAAACACAACATCCATGTTGAAAAAAGGCTTTTAAAAAAAATCCAAAATACGATATCATTTAGATCATAACTTGTTTTAATAATATATACCAACCGCACATTGTGTCTAAAATCCTTGGATGCAATGATGCGGATTTACTGTCATATTACAGTATAATTATTTTTTAAATTGCATATCTACATACTGTGACATAATGTAGAAAAGACAGTCAGAGGTGTCCAGTTTTAACTTTAATCGCACTGAGATTATTTAAATAAAAACAGTTAATCTCAAATCTCAGGTAATATCCGCTTCACTATCACGTCATCTGAATACATTGCCCTTATCTGCACACTCATAACAAGTTCTTTCATTATTCATCTGAACATCTAGAGCAAAGCAACCACCTAATCTGAACCCAAACTAAATGTTTCATGCGCTCTGTCTCTTCTCTGTAGTCACGATGGCTGAAGTTGGTCAAACATTACATGCACATTACAGAGTCAATACAAACAGCTCACTGTTGTTCACCAGAATCCAGTTTCTGCCTTTGCTTTCAAATTGCTTCAAAACATTTAAATCTCAATGGGCTATCTTGTTATAAAAACATTACTGAAATAAAATGAAGACCCCTTTGCTTTCACAGGCAGTGAACAAAGACAAAAAAAAAAGCCCCATGCTGGTCATGAGACAATGTAAACCTAATTAGGCACAGAGCAGGAGAAACAAAAGGTAGATGATGCTATTCATGTGACACAGGGCTTTTAATTTGTATTTACCGCGGAACAAATCCATGTAAAATTGGGCAGAGGCCTCTTACTGTGTCATTTCAAGGCACTTTGGTGAATTTACAGCCTGTTTTACAGCTTGTCTGAAAGATACTTTTGCTGCTACTGAGTTTATCTGTCACTAATGCTGAATTTATGTCTGCTAACTCGTTTGCAGTGGTGGTTTAAAGTAAAAGCTCACATGCACTAAACTACTTTCCACTGACCGAGCAGTGAAAAGCAGCGAGAGAGTTGGAGGACGAGCTTCTTCTAAGCAAAGAGAAACCCCTTTCTGCAAAAGGGAGTTGGAGCCACATTTCATCTTTTGTGTGCCAGATTGATGACCTATGAGATGGATGATGTTCTGTAGTGCTGCGTGGCATTGTCTTATCCCGGCCCGCACAAAGAGGGAGAACACTTATCATCTCGGGCTTATGTATAGAGCAAGGGGGCAGGGGTTGTCAGAGTGGTGAAGAGGGTCCAGGAGGGTGGGGGGTGGCCGAGGTCCCCTCTGATAAAGCGTGATGGAGATGGGCTAATGACAGCGGAGGCAGATGGAGAGAGCAATCTCCCATGACGACGCAGCCAGAACCTCCATCCTGAAGCCAGAGGAGGACGGTGACAGAAAGGGAGCAGTGGAAACAGGGCCAAAAGGAGGGAGAAAGACTGGAAAAAACGGCTGTTGGATGCATGTGTGTGAGCTTCAACCCATGCATTAATGAGTTCCTGCTCTTTGCATGAATGCATGTGAAGTGGTGTTTTAAGGCGACTTAAAACAGACGGTTTGCTGTTAACGCTTGTGTTGGCCTTTTAGCTGCACTGTGACTTGCTAGCAGGTGGCCCAGGTTTGTTGAGCTTGGTTTAGGATTAGGCTTTAGGACATTGTTTGGTGGGAATGGGGCTGTGAATACAAAGGGATTAGTGCAAAGGGGTTGCTTCACTGGCTGTGAGTTTGTATGTGTGTGTTGGAGTGGTGGTGGTGGTGGTGGGGAGTAGGAATCTGAAGTTGATGGATGGGATTAGATAATCACCCAAATAAAACATTTGCTATAATTAGGCAAAACAAATCAACTTTTAAATAAAAATAATGTCAATGTTAATATGTAAGTAAACATTATGACTCAATAAAG
Organism: Chromis chromis; assembly: GCA_900302755.1. Lineage (NCBI taxonomy): Eukaryota > Metazoa > Chordata > Actinopteri > Pomacentridae > Chromis > Chromis chromis. Next base: position 2,927 of record OMNN01053558.1, read on the forward strand.
TTTTAAAAAAAATACAGGGTGGTTTTGGGCAGCAAATGTTAGCTATTGTAAGTTTAATTTCAGAAAGTATTTAAAAAATGTAAACCACAAAAATTTGAGAAAGTTCAAATTGCCACCCAGAGAAAACATACGTCTTTCCTCTAGTTCCCACGTCCCCCTCGTGCACTGAGAGAGAAAAAAGCCCCACCGAAATCATCTCAATGCCTTGAACCATGTGCCACCATTAGGGACACACAAAGAGAGATCTGACAAATGGCCATTTTAATGTCCCTCTTTGACTTTAATGAATTTATACGTTATCTGGCCCTAATGGAGGCTGCGGCTGAGGGGCTGGCGCAAGGCCATAACAAATGAAAAGCTCTGATTAGTGTAGAATGAGCTGAGAAAAAAATGCCATTTGTCTTGGTTAGCATCCTCCTGTGCTCTTTTATGGGTCGCTGTTACAAGGACGGTGGAGCCGGGGTGCTTGTCCCATTAGCGGGGCAGGCCCACAGGCCCGCTGAGTGGTCAGCGGCCCGGGCGTTGACGGAGCGTCTGCTCACTCTGCAGTTCAGGACTGTGAATGCCTCAGTGCTGCTTGACTCCTGAATAACCTTCTGAGGTACCGGGAGCTTCACCCCTGCATGACCCCGCACTCTGAGCAGGGGTGTGGGGGGACTCCGGGGGGGGACCCAGACCTGGACTCACACTAACAATTAGGTAAACACAGGAGAGATCCCCTCAGAGAAGGACGGCAGGAGATTAAAAACACTGCTTTACATTTGAAGTTTTCATAGATTTAATAGGCTTTAAGCAATGAGTGAGTTACTTTGAGTTAATAAACTCTGTGAGGCAGATTTTTTGTTGTTGCACATTGTGGAGAGCTGCATCAAAAGTAGGTGATCACAGTCTGTGTCTGATAATTTAGACCAATGTGTAAGCCATTAAACTGTAGGGTAAACTGAGTGGATTTTCTTTTAAAATAAATATATCATGAATATCAATATACAAGACGACTTAATCATAACAGACCACAATTTCGTTGTTATAGAATGAAATGTCAAATCTTGTCAACATAAGGTCAGCTAGTTTGCTAGCTAGCTAGTGCTGCAGCATTGCTAATATGGCATAATGTTATTAGATTAACATAAAGTCAGGTAGTTTGCTTGCTAGCAAGTACTACAGCAAGTTAATATACCACAATGTTATTTGTTTAAAATGAAGCCAGTTAGTTTACTGGCTATCTAGTAATACAGCAAGCTTGCATAGTGTTAATACTTTACATAAAGTCAACTAGTTTGATAGCTAGCTAGTGCTGTAACAAGCTAGTATAGCATAATGTTATCAGTTTAACATAAAGTCTGGTTGTTTGCTTGCTAGGAAGTACTACAGTAAGCTAATTTAACATAATGTTATTAGTTTGATATAAAGTCAGCTAGTTTGCTAGCCCGCTAGTACTACAGCAAGCAAATATTGCATAATGTTATTAGTTTAACATAAAATTAGATAGTTTACTTTCTAGATGGTACTACAGTACACTAATATAGCATAATGTTATTAGTTTACCATAAAGGCGGCTAGTTTACTTGCTAGCTTGCTTTAATGTGACTATGCTGCTGCCCTCTTGGCCAGGTCTCCCTTGTAAAGGAGATCTTTGATCTCAATGGGACTAACCTGGTTAAATAAATGCTAAATAAATAGCTAGTACTACAGCAAGCTAATATAGCACAGTATTATTAGTGAAATGTCAGCTAGATTGCTTGCTAGCTTGTGCCACAGAAAGCTAATATAGCATTATGGAATTAGTACAAGTCAGCTAGTTAGCATTTTTACCGCCATTTTTCACACTGTAAGAATAGATTTGAGGTGAAAACTGATTGTATTAAGTGGTCAGAAGGGAAATTATGGAGGGGGGCTTCTTATATTGGAGGGAGATGTTACCCCAGTTTACCCTCCATAATGTTCAAACATAATTATCATAATTAATCAGTTAATTAAACTGATCATATTTGTAGTGGTGCTATCTCCTGACACCACAAGACTAATAGACTGTGTTGTTTGCATTTCCCTAACACACTCCCTGGCTTCAGTTGTTTTTAATGGACATTTCTCAGAGTATGTAGGGGAAAAGGCAGACTGTTCTAAAGAAGACTCATTTTTCTATTTTTCTGGCGTTACTGTGAAAACATTGCAACACGGTGTCAGTGCAGGAGAGATGTTTCGTCATGGTCGTGCTGGAGCTTGATATCGACCACTGTTGTCATTGGGAGAAGCCCTGTTCTGCCGCCCCCTCCCTCGCTGGGCCCCCGTGTAGAGCCGCCTCGCTCAGTTCAGTCGGGCTGGGAGAGGAATGCGCTGGGATGCGGAGCAGCACCGACTGTAGGAAATCGACGCAACAACTCGCCCAGTATGGACAGCAATGATCCATATTTACACCTCAGTAAGTACGCCTCAGTGATCCATCCGCAGCCCGGTGTGACTGCTGTGTTCGTCTGTGCGCTACTGCGTGTTGTTTGGAGTGTTTCATGGCGTCTTCTCTCCGAGCCGTTGCGCGAAAGTGTCCGCGGACTTTAAACCACCGACTCCTGCCCGAGAATCCGGCCGTCGTGCTACTCTGGGAAACAAATAGTAATAATATTCGCAAGCGTGTTGATTGTAACGAACGATGTGGCCGATGCGAGGAAAGAAGAAAAAAGAAAAGTCAGGTGATCGCGGTTTGTGCCGGTCAGGCAAGGTCAGAGGTTGGCACTTTAATTGCGCTTATGTAATTTATGGTGCTTGTCGCGCGTCCCTTGCTAAACTGTTTGAGACAGAAACACAATTTATTGGTCTGGGATTGGTGGTCAGATCCACAGAGAGGTGCGTGTAACTGCAGGAGGAATGGCGGATTTGTGCTGATAAACAAACTTATAGCCTCTTTGTGGTAGAAACGACGCGCCCTGGTCACTCTGTGGTTCTGTCCAGCTGGATGACAGCATGATGTGATTTCTGCTCAGTAAAGCTGAACTCTGCTCTGACTCTTTGACTTTGCCCTTGAACAAGCTGATGGCTCCTCTTCTCTATTATCCCCCCTTTTTGTGATCCACAAATCCACAGAGACGAGGAAATGGGACCAACCTGGAGTCTGCAGCACACCACTTAGAAGTGTCTCTGCAAGCTGAAGCTTTTAAATGATGTTGAAATGAGAGTTTTTTTTTAGTTACTGAGTCACACTCTATATGCATCACTTATCATGTGATGTTTTTGTTCTCCCTGAATGATACACAAGCAGCTGCAATGTGCCTCTGAACCAGTTCTGTGTGTGTGGGAAAATTAAGGATAATAATGGGGCATTAGAAGGAGACAAATAAAGCCGCTCTTTGAAGGCAGAGCAGAGCAGCCTCTTTATGTTATCGCAGATATCTCAGCGCCGTTTGGAAGGGGCTGAAAATTGTTTCCATAATGAATGTGGCTCCCTGGGGAATGACAGAGACATCTGGATGGGAGAGAATGTAGAGGGAAACCCACAGTGTACAGAAGTAACAGTTCAGTCCCTCAGGGCTGCGCAGTCTTTCTTGTCTGCCTTTGCTCTGATCAGGCTGTAGCGGCATCCCAGATTTATGCAGATATGACAGTCAGAGCAGTGTTTCTTTCAGCAGACATGTCCAACTTTTCTCGTGAGTTACGCTTTTCCATGTTAGAGCTCCAGTGTACCGGTGAAAACTGCTCCTTCCAGAGAATTTGATTCGTTTTGGTTTCAGTGGACAGTTTTGTCATCCCATTATGATCCCACAGTAATGCTGTTGCAGCTTTCCCACCAGCCCCACAGACGCTCGCAGTCTGGGGTAACACTGAATACTTTTGCTTTTTTTCTTTTTTTTTGCAAAAGTATTCTACAGCATAGAAAATACAAACAAGTTTCATGGTTTCAAAATTGGTGGCATCGCTTGAATCCTGCTCTTTTAGTGTATTTACTTGATGAACATTGGTAGTAAAGCCACCGAGCTGAGGGAAAACCACAACCGCCGACTGGAACATCTTTCCAAGTCTTGTTTTGCCTGTGTGTGTCGGCTCACAGCTGTGATTTACGGTGTATTTTAGCATCAACAGCCCACACAAAAGCACGTATGAAAATAGGCCCATGAGCAGCCCTCATATCTAAATGGTCACCCTTTGTAATCTGTCATAAGCGTGAAAGTAAGGCGAGTAAAAAAACAGTGTGGTGATTATGTGCGGATTGCTTCGTGATCCACCTCCTCCTCCTCCTCAGCTTTTCCCAGACATGTTATGTTTCAGCAGGTTCGATGCAGGCCTGCCCGGGGCTTATAAGTAGAATCAGCATTTTTCTCTCTCAGCACTTCAGCATTTTTTTTCTTTTATTTTCCGTCAGTGGAAGTGATTCCAGACGAGCTGACGAGCACCCTTTTGCCACTTTTGACAGTGAGAACTTATTCCTTATTTAGCTAGCAGATCAGGGGAAGTCATGACAGAAAGAAGAAGAAGAAGAAGGGGATTTGGAGAGTGAGAGGGGGAAAAAAAAATAAAAGGGGGAAATGGAGGGTGGAGGGGTGGAGAAAGAGGTCACTCTAGTTGATGTGAACTCTCATCACTTGTCAGGGGTCAATGAGTCACCTCCCAGCACACATACAGAAGCAGAGAGCGGCACACACCCGGGTCTATACTTCACAAATATGCCAACCTTCTATATGCATATTTCATCGGACAGCAAAATGTGACTCGGATAGCATGTGACCTGAAGAATGCGGGGTGTGCTATTTGAGTGTGAAGTCATTAAAACCACGCTCTCTTAAGCTACAGATCATTTCCCCGCCCCACCGCTGCAGAATTAAACGAACCACACAGGTAGCGAGGAGAGGGTGTGGCTCTCTGCAGGTATTTGCTCAGGCATTCTATAGCTCGAGACCTCGAATGACTCCTGTGCCGACGCATGCGTTAGCACACAATGCATACAATAGGTTTATTCTGAGGCGCTTTTGATTGAGTGTGTGTACTTGGTGCAAAATAGTCTCGCTCGTCTTGTGTGAGTGGGCGCTTGATTTTGAGAGCAGGATGAGGGAAAAGAAAGGGGCGTAAGGAGGCCATTCCCTGGGCTAATTGCCAGTAATTAGTCATTAGTGAAAAAGGTCAAAGCCTTGATTTAATTCCAGCTTTAATCAAGCAGAGAACCTTGAAAGGCCCACGTGCTGCAGCAGTATTTGGTTAGGAGACGAATTAAGCTATTTCTTCGCTAATTACGCAGTAACAACATGCGTGTCACGCATAGACGCGCAACACATCTCATTTTGCATGCACTAAACATGCACGTATCCCTCTGAGCTTAACCATCTATCTGTTTTTGTGAGTGTTTAATTCATTTATCAGTTGTAAAGCACAACAGCTGGTTCCATTTTACATCGAATGCTGCACACACAGATCTACAGCTGTTGAGTTGCAAAATTATATCTCGAGGTAACACTATTGATTACCCAGGAAATATATTAGTGTAGAATTTCACAGCGTCCTGATGTAGTCAGACAGTGCTGGAATGATTAGCCGATGGCTTCATGATAGAAAATTATTCATCATTAATGTAATTGGTTCAAGATTCAGATGTTTTGTTTGTCAAATCCACAGTGGTGCATTCTCTGTGCTGTGAATGATAATAGTAAAAAATATGCATTAAAATAAGGATTAGAAAAAGAAAAGTAAAGAAAAATGGCTAGATTTATGTAATATAAGCTTTAAAATGCAGAAGTTTATAGTGCTTTGTGCAATTTTGCAGAATATATAATTGCAAAATGTACATTATAAGACAAAACAACAAAACGTCTCTGGTTGTATATCATTGTAAATTTAATATCTACTGTTGGTCAGACAAAGCAAGCACATAGAAGACATCATCTTGTTCTTTACTATTTTCTGGCATTGTATACATTAAATGACTTATCACTGTATGTAAAATAGTAGACGGATAAGCACATACAAGTAATCATTTGCTGAGCCCTACATGCAGCATCAAAACAAAAGATTAGCAAGTTTCAGCCCCACCGAGCTCATTAACACCATTAATAGGAATGTGATTGACGAAGTGAGATTTATGATTCAGAAGATGCCGATTTAAATGACCAGGCCAAGAGTTGTTCATGGCACACTTTGTCCCAGAGGAGCACAAATAGCAGCAACAGGTAACAGCAGAGTACATTAGATATTATTAAACCCCGTCCATCGAGAGACATGAAGAACATGCTGTAAACCTCGCTTGGCTATTTTGAGTGCTCAGAGTGGCATTTTAGTGTGCACGTCCTATCTAGCAGCCACGTATGGAAGCGTGTCGTGCACCGGCTCACATTAAACACTATTATCCTGCTCTTGTCTGCTTTTCAGCTGCTTTTTCACTACAAATGTCCATCCAGCTAAATATATTATTACATGCTTATGTCCTTCATGCTGCTGGAAGGGAGAGGAGGACATCAGGAGAGACTTTCCTCCTGAGATCAAAGTATGCTGATTAGATTATTAGAAGTTCAGATTAAACATTTAAGAGTGTACCCTAAATTTAGGGCTGCCAATTATCCTCCCTCCCATATCTTCACAATCCATGATACATCCATGATTGCTAATTATGGCTCTCAGGGTTAATTCGGTGTGTTTTATGTGGGCCACGGCACACTATTATATCACAGCAGGATTTTAAGAAGGACTGCATTATTTTAATTTCTCCCTGTGGGATTTGTTCAATCAGAAATGGAGGCAAGCGTTTCTTCTTCTTCTTCTTCTTCCCCTCTTCTCGTGCCGAGCCTCTTGCCAAGCTACTGTCACTGAGGGGATATGGTTACTTGTGGCTCTCCTTGGAGCAGCGTATAGACAGTTGATCCGGTCACATGCAGGTGCTCCCCACAAGAAAGCTCTGTTGAGTCATGTAAGTAAAATAGATGCCCGCATGCCAAGGAAGGCTTCTCAAATTTTTAGCGCTATATTTCAATGTTTCGAAGGCTCGAAGGACAGAACAGGCTGAACATTTGATAGGATGGGAGGATGTATTAAAAGGAACAGCTGCAGACTAAAATAAGTGTCAATTTCACATTTATTGGATCAGGCTATTTTCTGGTGATAATAATATGACATACTTCACAGGCCAAGAATTCATGCTGCATCTGTGATTATTGAGATTGAACTCTCTCTTTTTGCAGTTTGTTTTTAGTAAAACCGCAGTATTACTCCTTCTCAAAGCCTGTTGTGATAGATGCAGTCTTGCAACAAGCGTTATTGAATCCAATCTCTGCGTGGCTTTTGTAGTTTATTTAGCTTCCCTCAGGATTTGTCATGTATTGTTCCTCATCGCCTTTAAGGTATATTTTTGGCCTCTGTTTGCATCTGGGTTTTCGCTTTGCGCCGTGTTATCTTGGCCATCCGAGAGCATTTGAAAAAGACAATTCCTGACTTCCTGGAATGCTATAACACTTGTTAAACACACAAACATGCTAACACAGCGCACAGGCAGCTCAACGTGCTGCCAGCAGTGCCATTGAGAATGCACGGGTATTTCTTAGCATGGAGGCGGATTACAGATGTTTTGAGGGCGATAAAAGAGAGAATACCTTCGGCCTCTGGGTAAAACTTGTCACCTACTTTCTTTGACTAATATTCAACAAAAAAAGAGAGTGAAATACAGAAGTGGACCACATCAATGTCTTCACACTATCTTCCAACGCTCTCCAGTGTTGATCCCTTTTATGAGGAAGTAATCGGAAACTTCTGGTTGTACTTTACTCTTATGTGTGACCCCTTCCACCGCGACCTTGCTCACTCCCCCCCAGCCCTCTCGTGGTAGACGCCCTGGTTGTGCCACTACAACAGGTGTCTCAGCGCAGATAGTTTTACCAACTCTCAGAGAGAGAGAGAGAGACACGAGCTGAGTGGGCGGTGGAAGAGCTGATTTGTGCGGCAGTCGGGGCAGCAAACAGCTCCTGTGGGATTGATCTCTGGGGAAGGATAATCTGGGTAATCCTATAACCGGCGCCGGTCGGGCTCCGCCTCTTTTGCTCTTCGCCCCCCCCCTACCAAC